>JAOTRH010472710.1:0-26624 GCA_034768845.1 Heliamphora exappendiculata | reverse complement strand
TTTCTTTTATTTATTGAAGTTATAAAAATATTCTTCATAATATGATAATAATATATTTTTATGTGAAGAATATTTTTGTAATTTTATTTATTAAAAATAAAAAATTAAATGTATTTAAATAAAAATTAAAGTATAAAAAAAATATATTTTATTTATTTATTATTTATCTGCATAAAGAATAAATCTCCCCGATAAAAAAAGCTGCTAACTAAAAGACGAAAAGAGGGGGAGAGTGCATGGGATGGCCCTTATTGACTGGAAAAAATAAATTAATAGGATAACATATGTAGTGTCAATATCGCATCGTATCGATTGGTACATATAAATTTATCATTTGTATAAAGAAAATTGCATTATCATTTGTGTTAGGAAAAGTGCATTTATCATTTGTCTAAATTGTTAGAAAAATTGAATTTTTTGAGATTTGAGTTAAATTATATATTTGAAATTATTGATGAATGAATATTAATATATTATTGAGTAAATTAGTAGGATAACCCATGAATTTTTTGTTTTATTTTTTATTTTTCTAAACAGTTATGGAGAAATTCTTTTAAAAAAATCATAGTTAAAAACAAAAAATTCTGAAAAAAGAGAAGATAATTCTCAATTGTTAAAGCAAAGTCGCGTGAAAATCAATTTAGCAAATTTTTTTGCAAATCCAGGATTACGATCTCAGATTAGTAATTATAATCATAATGACAGAGACCAAATACGTAGAGCATATCCGTAGAAGCGTACTTGTCAACCTCGTTATCACGAATTTTTACAAAAGCTATTTGGATAAAAATTACGACGATTAATTAACCAGGCTTAGTTTAGTAAATTTGCTCCATGATTAGAATATAGTATAACAAAAGATGCTGCATTTTGCTTGTGTTGCTATCTTTTTAAGCCAAAAATTAGAGACCAATCAAGTAGTGATTTATTTGTTGGCAAGGAATTTTGTAATTGGAAGAAAAAAAAAATCTCAAGTTCATGTAGAAGGTTTTAGTAGTGCGCACAATCAAGTTTTAACTAAATGTCATGATTTGTTAAATCAAAAGCAATATATTCAAACGGCTTTTGATAATCACTCAAACCAAGCTCGACGTGATTATCGAATTCACTTGAATGCATCTATTGATTGCGTTAGGTTTCTCCTAAGACAAAGACTGGCATTTTGTGGTCACGACGAATCTGAAACTTCAACTAATCAAGGAAATTTTCTTAAACTTCTGAAATTTCTTGCCGACCACAATAAAAAAGTCAATGTAGTTGCACTGATCAATGCTCCGCAGAATCTGAAATTAATTGCTCCTGAAATTCAGAAAGATATTGTTAGTGTAGTTGCACACTACAACAAAATAAGTTATTATTGACGAAATAATTTTGTCTCTAAATCTATGTATTTCATCGCTAATAGATTCCGTGATAAAAATGCGTCATCTCCATTTTTGTCTCTAAAGGTTCGTCGCAAAAAGTACCTTGTGACGAAAATTTAATTCCTTACTAAAACTTTAATATTTTGTGACGAAAAATCTCGACTTCTCACCAAACAAATGCCATTTGTAACAATTTATTATTATGTTTGGTGACGAAAGTAATCGTCACAAAACATATTTTGTCACAAAAAAATGAATTGTTGACTAAAATTTTTTGTTATAAATGCTTTTTCATTACCAAAAATGAAAAATTATTTTTGCATATAGTGAATTTGTGACAAAATATTTTCTTGCAATATAAGGCAATTTGCGACGAACGCTATTTTCTCGCAAATGAAAACAATTAGTGACAAACAATTTTGTGACAACTTTCTTTATCTAAATTGTTAACAACAATTAGTGACAACCAAATTTGTCACAAAATCGTCGCAAAATTAAAATTTTGTGACAAAACAAATTCCGTCGCTACTATAATGTAAATTGTAACAAACCAATTCATCACAAATAAATAGAATGAGTGACAAAATTAATCGAAATTCATAACAATCAAGTATAAATCTCAAATTTGTCTACATAATAATGCAAATGTACTTATAACTTCAAAAAAATATATCAAACAATTCGTTCCAAATAAATGGACAAAAAAATGTTTAATCTGATAAAATAATATTTAAAAAATCGCGACACAAAATTTTTCAACGCTATCTTCCTTTCGTAACAAATCAGCAAATCTACAAACACAATAAGAAAAATATCAAAATGATATATAGTTGATACAATAAATTGTCTTCATATTAATTACCCAAAAAAATTGTCTTCATATTGTTAGGAATCTATCTACAACAATAAAAAAAAACTCAGAAAAAAAAAGAATATAAATATTAGTGTTACTGAAATTGAAAATGTCAACTCTTAAGTTAAACCCAAACAACTATTTATTACCTATTAGTTTATTATCTCATCATAGTACAACCCAAATAATTATTTCAAACACCAAATTTAGCTATTTTTTGAATATCCTATTTTGTTGGTTAAAAATATTAAAACGAAAAGAAAAATATTTAAAAGCAAAATATGAAACAATAAAAACAAATAAAAAGAAACTCAAGTAATCTTTCTTTTTCTCACCTTCCATGCTAGTACGACAATAACCAAACGAATCTTATGTCTCAATCAATTGGCGACACCTTCCGTAAGCATAGAATAACATGTAGCCCAAAAAAAATACAAAAAAAATATTCTTTAAGTGTTAAATTATTTAAAAATTTTGACAAAATTTTTTCTATTTTTTTAATAATTCAAGTTTATAAAATAATCTGTAATAATGCAAGTAACATAATATACACAAGTTCTGCCTGAGTCTCAACAATAAAAACACAACTTAATACTAAGTCATACCTCCATTCCCAAGTTCTCTACTTAAACAATGTTGTCTCAAAAAACTCATAATACTCATTGTCATCTTCTCTTGCCGCTTATTTGCCTCTTTTAACTATGCTATCTGATTTTTTTGTAACTCTATCTCCATCTCAAGTTACTTTATGTAATCAACAGTCTCAATAGATGGAAATGTGGTTCTAATGGCTTGATAGTTTTCTTTGGAGCTGTTAATGCATCTTGTTAAAGAGTATTAGATCAATGAAACAATCCAAAGTAAGAAATTATCAGGTATAGAATGGTGGACTTATCTAGGTCATACCTCGAATGGATTTTTTTTCGCATTCTGCTTTAACTGCACTAAGAAGAGCAGGTTTTACATTTGGAAAAAAATCCTTTCATATCTGCAATAGAAGTAAATCTTATTAGAATACCTATCATCAGATCAAAAAGGCATGCATTGGATGTTAAAATGAAACGTGGTAGTTAACTTAAAAAACTGATATCCAGTCACAGATATCACAGATAAGTGTAAATGAAAAAGCCATACACTGCATTCTCTTTTGGTGGAGCATTGAAATTGCTCTCCATCTTCAGTGCCTGTGAAGAATTGCATAGAAATTCCCTCCTTGCCCTTCTGTCTAAACATAAGTCTGGGCATAAGACACATACTTGGTAACAAATTAAAAAACATAACAATCACACAAATAAATAAAAAGTAACAAGTATGCATATCTGGTGTCGAGGTGGAAATTTTATTGCATTAAATCACTACTGCTGCATTATGAACTTAATTTATGTTAAAAAGGAAATGCATTAGTCCAAGAAATGCAGTAAAGAGGAGGGTCCTACTTTTGCACCTCATTTTGAGTACCCAAATCTCAAGCAGAACTTTTCTCTAAGATTTTACAAATCTCAAGCAGGGCCTTTCTCTATGATTCTATAAATTTTGAACATTCCTCTAAAGCTCAAAGATTTGTTATTTCTCATTGTACAACTCTAGAAACGTAACTTCAAAAAGTCACTGCCTCTGTTATTTCTTTTGCATTTCTTATACATTGATTCATTATATAGTTTTTTGGTTCTTATTGTTTTTAAAAAATTACAAATTGTTTTTTACCTTGTATTTTTTTTTGACGAGAAGCCTGAGTTATCATTTTCAACTGTAATTTTGGAAAACACTATGATTGCCCAACGAACAACAAAAGACATTGGCTGAAGAGTGGTAGTTAGTTAGCGATAAAATTTATTGATTTGGTTGCACCATAGATCGCAATGCTTGGAATTGAAATAGAACCTTAGTAAGAGATTGGACCTTTTGGACTTATATTGCTCAATTTTTTGGGCAAAACATGGTTTGTTTCTTCACCTGCTAGACTAAATGTTGTTTGATGCAGATTTAATGCTTTCGTCTATAAATCCTGATTTGTTTGATTAAATTTCTATTAGGTAATCAAGCAAGTTCTAGAGTCAGATGCTTACAAGTTACAAGTTTTTTCATTGATTCAATGTATCATCTAAAATGGAGGGTGAGTGAAGGATTAAATCCTTATTATTTGCAAAAAAATAGAAGACATTTGAGTTTTTGCACCAATTTGTTTCTGACGCACCAATCTTTACATTGTTTTAATCTTGGTTTCATCTATACTGTAACTATTTTTATATGCTCGAACTATTTGATCACTCTGGATCAAAATGATAGGATATTGGAAAATTTCACATATGTTCTCTTAGTGTCCATTACAGTAATTAAATGTTTAGTGGATTATGCTACTTATACTAGATATAATATGTCGATTGAAGTGCTTATTCAGCTACTAAACCAAAAATCAGAGGTAATCACAAAGGGAGCTACCAGTAGTTCTTCACCAGAGCAATGAGATGATGACAGATCCAGTAATGGAGAAGTGAGGCTAACGTTGCAATCCTTAGAATTTTGGTTGTAGTGAACCCTAACTGGATATATATTACCACAGAGAAGAGAGGAAAAATGATACCAAAGAAAAAAGAAGAAGGTGAGTCACGACCGTTTATGATATTGCCGATGGAGGCTAAATGCCCGTTTATGCTCTTCGTAGGATCGATCGAAGAAGAGAACTGGAGGATGTTGTGACGGTCGAGCTAGGGTTTTCGACCAAACATTCTCCAGAACTAGACGACGCTATGGGGCAAGCCAGCTGAACTAGGGTTTCTTCAATCTCTTCAATCAGTGAAAGAGATTGAAGAGGAAGGAGATTAATTACAGTGTAAACTCGTTACCGGTGAGAGAGATTGAAGGATTCGTGAAAAATAGGTTGATTGCCAACGAGGTGGGCTGATTGGGGGAAGTTCGCAGCAGAAGGGGGCGGGAGTGAAGGATTCGTGGAAAATAGGGCAAATAAAATTTTGCCCGCCAAAAACACAAAAATTGTCCTCACCAATAATAAAGCATTATTTTATGAGAAAATTTATAATTTTTATTAAATTATCACTTATTGGTGATGAATTATTTTCGTAGTAAATAACTAAAGATTATTTGCTAATGAAAATATAATTTTTTTTGTAAAAAAATCAATATTGAGACGAAATATTTTTTTCACAAAAAATTGAGAACTATTTTGCGAGAAAAAATAGATCTCGTTACAAAAAAATACATATTGTGACGAAATATTATCTTCACTAATACTTAAGAAATTTTTTATGAGAAAATTTAAAATTCTTCACGAAATGGATATGTATTAGTGACAAAATTAATATTTTCTTGCTAAAATATCATTTTTAGCGAGAAAAATAAATTAGTTTGATTGGGATTATAAGATGCACTCGCGCGAGAAGGGGGCGGGGTTCGGAGACAAATTAGGACAAATAAATTTTTTCCTCTACTTTTAAGAATTGCGCGCCAAATTATTAATTTGTGACGAAAATTAATCCTCAATAATGAAAAGTATATTTTTGTGAGAAAAATATTAAAATTCTTACAAAATAATTAATTATTGGTGACCAATTATTTCGTAGTAAATAATTAAAAATTATTTGGTGATGAAATATAAAATTCGTCTTAAAAATGCAATTGTTGAGACGAAATATATTCGTTACCAAAAATTAAAAACCTTTTTGCCATAAAAAATAAATTTCATTGCAAAAAAAATACATATTGTGATGAAATATCTTTCTCGCTAATAATTAAGAAACTTGTTACGAGAAAAACTAAATTTTGTCACAAAATGAATATGTATTAGTGTCAAAATTAATATTTTCTCGCTAAAATATTACTTTTAGTGAAAAAAATAAAATTCGTCATTAGATTTTGTCACAAAATACCATTTTTCTTGTAGTGGCATTTGAAACTATCAAAATGATTGTTGAAGATCTTGGTAATGCATTTTTTTTTAGTTTTTATTAATGAAACCTGTGATATATCAATAAAAGAGCAAATGGTTGTGGCAATTCAGTATGTTGACAAAGAAGGTAATGTCATTGACCACTTTCTAGGTAATGAGCATGTTGCTAATACCAATGCTCTATCTCTCAAGAAAGTTGTAGAGACATTATTTTGTAGGTTTGAATTAAGTATTTCAAAATTAAGGGGACAAGACTATGATAGGGCAAGTAATATGCAAGGTGAGTTGAATGGTCTTAAAGCACTGATACTAAAGGAGAATTCCTTTGCATATTATGTTCATTGCTTTGCACATCAACTGCAATTGACTCTTGTGGCCGTGGCAAAGAATCATTATCAAATTGCATTGCTATTTTATCTTATTAGTAGTGTGGTGAATATTGTTGGAACATCATGTAAACGCCAAAATATTCTTAGAGACAAATAAGTTGAAAAAGTTGTTACAGCACTTAAACGCCGGCATTATGTTGTTGGAATTGATGTTTTTAATATGGATAATGACTTTGTAGCTCAAGGGCGAAAAAGACGCAAAGCTCAACAAATGATAAATATACATCATTTTTGCGTCGATTTATTCTATATTGTCATCGATATGCAACTTTAAGAATTAAATGCTCGTTTCACAAAGGTGAACAGTGAGTTGTTACTCTGTGTGGCATGCCTAAATCCATCGAACTCATTTTCTAATTTTGATAAGAAAATGTTGATTCGTCTTGCTGAATATTATCCGAACCATTTTTCTCCAATTGAGCTTATAGTACTTCATGATCAACTTGATACATATATTTTTTATATGCAATCAAATGGTGATTTTTCAAATTTGAATGGAATTACTCATCTAGCTAAACAAATGGCGAAGACCGGAAGAGATAAAATATATCCATTAGTTTACTTGCTCATTACTTTGGTATTGATCTTACCAGTTGCAACTGCTACAGTCGAAAGGGTATTTTCAGCTATGAATATTTTAAAGAATCGATTGCGAAACTGAATAGGTAATCAGTGGATGAACGATAGTTTGGTGGTTTACATAGAGAGAGATGTTTTTTATAGAGTTAGCAATGATACGGTTATGAAAAAATTTTAAAATATGAAAATTCGTCGCGGTCAATTGTAACAAAAAAATTTGTAAGAATGCATTTTTTAATTTTTTGCTTATCATGAATATTTAAGTTTTTGTGCCCCCCTCGAACCAAATTCCTGGCTCCACCACTGATCATTGTAACCAAAGAATATGTATCAAAATAGTCAACTCCTTCCTTTTGCTTGTATCATTTGATAACAAGTCTTGTTTTGTATGGGTCTATTGAACCATCTGTTTTTATTTTTCTCTTGAATATCCATTTACATCCTAGAGATTTATTACCGGGTGGAAGCTCCACTAACTCCCAAGTATGATTTTGCATAATGGATTCAATTTTACTATTGACAGCCACTTTCTAATAAAGGTGCTTCAGGTGTGGACATAGTTTCCTGAAAGCTTTGAAACTCATTTTCTAACAAATAAGTAAGAAAATTCGAACCAAAAAATTTGAAATCCTAACCATTTTACTGTATCTGGGCTCATCTTCATTTCCTTCTTAATCTTGACTACTACCCGTTGCAGTGTCATAAGTCCTTTTAAGATAACTCGATTCTCCTGTAAAATTATACAAAAAAAATATTTTAAAAAATCACGCGTTTCTTGATTCAGAAATAGTATTCGCATGCATATCCTCAATGTTTGACTTATGTATCAGAAATCGATATACACTGCTATTATTTGCATATCCAATAAATATACACTCAACGATTTTTTGTCTTATTTTTGTTCTTTAAGGAACAAGGACCGCCACCTTAGCTAAACACTCTCACACTTTTAAGTATTTGTGAGAAGATTTACAACCATTCCACAATTCATATGACGTTTTATTTGTTTCTTGTGGGGCAACTTGCTGAGAGTATAATTCGCAGAAAGCAAAGATTCTCCCAACAAGTTTTTAGGTAAATCATAACTTATCAATATGACATTCATCATTTTTTGTAAGGTTCGATTTTTTCGTTCGGCAACATCATTTTGCTATGATGAATAAGATATCGTAGTTTTGTGTATAATACCATGTTGTGAACAGAACTCACCAAAATGTGATTCATATTCACCATCTCTATTACTTCGAAAAATCTTTATTTTCTTGCTAAGTTGATTCTCAATTTTATTCTTATACTGTATAAACATAGATAATGCCTGATCTTTACTTCTCAATAAATAAAGATAACAATATCTTGTGCAATTATTTATGAAAGTAATAAAATACTTTTTACCACATCTAGTTTGCACAAATATCACTGTGAATTAATTATAGAGGTTCGGTATTCCTTTCAATTGAGTGAAATGGCAATTTAGTAAGTTTTGCTTTAATACAAATTTCACATTTATGATTTGAATCAATGTGAAATTTAGGCAAATAATCGTTATTAACTAACTCATATAAGGTATCATAGTTAATATGACATAACCTATCATGCCACACATTAGCTAACTCAAACATATAAACAGAAAAACTAGTTATCTTATTATTTGTAGGGAATATAGTCATTATATTAAGCTTGAAAAGCTCATCACTCACGTACTATTTCCATACAAACATCCTACTTTTGGTGAAAATCACTTTATCTGACTCAAAGACAAGTCGAAAACCCCTCTTACTCAACAATGACCTAGACACTAAGTTCTTCCGGATATTCGGGACATGCAGTACATTGTTGATTGCCAGTTCTTTGCCAGATGTAATCTTCAAAATCACCTTCCCCAGACCTTCAACCTTGGAAGTCGAAGAATTTTCCGTAATAAGTTGTTCTCCATTCTCTACCAGCTGATAGGTTGTGAGCATCCTTCTATCTGAACACACATGACGAGTAGCCCTAGTGCCTACCCACAACTCTTTTGAATTGCTAACCAAGTTCATTTCAGACACCACTGCTAAAAGGCTGATATCTGACACGTCACATGACAGATTCACCACTTTTGTCATATTGGCTTAGGCAATTTTTTGCTTCTTATCGAGGTTTTCTTGATTCTTTTTCTTGCGGCAGTCTTTAGCCAAGTGTCCTGACTTGTCACACATATAGCATTTGCCCTTAAACTTCTTGGTGTCACCACATTTGGAACTTTGTGCAGAGAATTTTCTCTTCCTGTTGGATTTTTACTCATGTTCCACCACATTGGCCTTGGACTCTATGGAGGGATTTTCAGTTCTCTTGTCGAAGACTATATTGTCTTCCTCGATCCTTAGTCTCAGAATCAAGTCTTCAAGCCGTATCTCATTGCATTTGTGCTTAAGATAATTTTTGAACTCTTTCTAAGATGGCTGCAATTTCTCAATGATTGCAGCCACTTGGAATGCTTCACGTATTATCGTTCTTTCTGCATAAGTTTCATGCAGGATCAACGGGAGATCTTGAACTTAACTGATTACCGTATTGGAATACACCATTTTGAAATATAAGAATCTGCAGACAACGAACTTCTTCATTCTGGCATCTTCATTTTGTACTTGTCCAAGAATTCTCATAGTCCTTTTGCTGTTTTGATTGGACTATACACATTATCTAATGTGTTGTCCAACCCATTGAGGATGTAGTTTCGATAAAGAAAATTTGCATGTTTCCATGCTTCCACAGCGAGAACTACATGCTCATCTGTCGTAAGATAAAATAACATTTTCTGTTTTCATCTTTTGAAGTCAGATCTGTCGAACTTTTTCAGCTTCTCCCCATGATTCATGGGTACAGTAGGAATAACCACGGGTACAACTGGTGCACTCGCAGGAGTAGTGGCTGTAAGTGTAGTTCCAACATTGATATTTTCAGTGGCCATTTCTGTATAAACAGAAGATCAACACAGAATTAAATACTTGTAAATTTAAAACAAGTACATGGAATAACTAGAAATAATACTGAACAGAAAATCAAAATTGAAAATAACACAGTTTTGAAAACTAGAATAGAATAAAATATAAATGAACTGAAAATAAAAACTATAAACCAATAGTACAGTAAAGGTTTTTTTTGCAGAAAACCCAAATCTATCTTATGATTGTTGATAAAAAAGGATTGAAAATAAATAAGAATCCAATACTGTACTGTAACAACCAAACAAAAAATTGAAAATAAAGAACTGTAAATAAATTCTTACGAATAGTTTAAAAAATTCGAATAAAGCAAATGATCGAGGCTAGCGTTGGATAATATTTTTTAAAGATAGATTCGTCCCCTATACAGGTGCTAATGGGTTTCATGGACGTTAATCTTCCATGATATAACGAATCTTTAAGTGTTTGTACTCTTCGACTCTTTGAACTTAAACACACTTTGCAATCAATGTAGGAAGGAAAATAGGATGCCAAATTCGTGCAGAAATGAAGTGTTTAAATAGCCATTGAAGTGACTTTCCAGAAAGTCACACACCTGTTCAGAACTGGTGCAAATCTTCGTTGTCAGCGCTTAAACGCTTCGCGAGTGCTATATTTTGGAGTTTAGGGGGGCCTCCGGTGCCGAAGCACTCCATAAACGCTCTATTTTGAAAATTTGACAGTTGGATTTTTACTCATTGGGTTCACGGTAGCTGAATTTTAAATTTGAATTTCAAAATTTTTATTTAAGTAAAAATTTAAATAAATTTTTTCTAAAAATATATAAGCTACTCAAATCGGGTTGATCCACGACCCACTATCTAGACCCGAGCCCAGTCTGGCTCGGCTCGACCGATCGATGGCAGTGGCGCACGCGCGAAATGGATCAAGCACACCATTAGGTAGGTCCTCTCCCGTCCATAAAACTAGGTACCTCCAAGGGACCCTCTCCTTAGTCCAACTCTAGTTTATATATACCCACTAAGTTCTTCAAGAATTTTTAATATGGGATTGAAGTTCCACACTTCCATTAAATCTAATAAAACCCATGTTCAAGCGACGACTTTGAACTTTGAATTCTCATTCACCTTTTATCAGATTTGAGCAAATGAATATACGCTATTCATCTCATCGCAGAGGAAAACGCGTAGCATCTCGTACCTAACTCAAAAAATAAATGAGTCCCATATTTATTTTGGCCAAAAGTTTGACAAAAATAAAATTATTAAATCTGATTTTAACAATGACATCATTGAGATTTTTCTTCTATAATTTATTCTGCCCAACTTTTAACATTATAAAAAAATAATTTCTTGTCAATGAAAAATCTCATCAAAGCGTTATCCCATTGAGAACACCCATATTTAGTGTGATATTCTGGTATCCTACATCAAAAAAGGAGAGAGAGTTCCTGAGCTATAAAAGAAAATTCTTGGACCTTTATATACAAAGAGGCATTTTTTCATGTGGTAGAGACCCTTGCAAAATTTCGCAGTTAAGCGTGCTTAGGCGGGAGCAATCTAAGGATGGGTGACCCCCTGGGAAGAACAAAACTGTGAGGGCTTTGCTCAAAGTGGACAATATCGTTGCCATGTGAAGGGTCGGGGTGTTACAGATGATTTAGAGCCGACTCTCCTCACCTCCGAGTGTGGATCCCTGCCGTCTCGTGTGACACGTGGGCGGGCTACTGAGTGGGCGGGTCGATAAATGATTGGCAGGGTCCCCGTGCAACCCTAAAGAGGGTAGATTGTGTGATATCCTGGTATCCCACATCGAGAAGGGAGAGAGAGTTCCTGGGCTATAAAAGAAAAATCTTAGACTCTTACATTCAACGAGCCATTTTTTCATGTGGTAGAGATCTTAGCAAAACTTCGCAGTTAAGCGTGTTTAGGTGGGAGCAATGCAAGAATGGGGGACCTCTTAAGAAGAACAAAATGTGAGGATTTTGTCCAAAGCGGACAATATCGTTGCCATGTGAAGGGTCGGGTGTTACATTTAGAAATTTCAAGAGGGACATTTAGCTTATTATTTTTAAGCCCAACAAAGAGGCTAAGATTACCACTTTTCTTATCAAAGTAAGAATTTTCTTTTACAATGCTAGGTCAAGACTTCACTTTACTCGATTCTATATTAATTGTTGCTTAACCCTCCTCTAAATGGGTTGTAGAATCAATCGACTGTTTTAACCCCGAAATAGTATTTGATTAGACTAGAGTAGTGGCCGACGTAGAACTCATAACACCAGGTTGGAGATTATTCACATATAAACCAATAAAATTAGTTTTTTGTATAACATGTCTATCACCACCAACTTGATCAACCACAATATAAAGAGTTAAAGGAAAACTCTCAATATCTGATCGACTGTCAAGAGTCACATGAGCTTCAAGGGTGCTAAAACTACTACAAATACAAATTTCTTTATAAGCACATACGCTGTTTTCGTCAAATACGGACTCGAAATTTACTCCAAAAGATCCATCATTCATATGATTTTTCTCAAATTTTCCATGATTAAAATCCTTTGATTCCAAACAATTTCGGACTAATATAGGGTAAAATTCTTTTAAAGTAAACTTAGTAGATGAAGCACTTATATTTCTTTTTTTTTTTACATGAAACAAAACAATCAAAAAGAATTAAATCAAATAATACCTCTCCAAATAAGTTCCTTTTCCAGAGCTGAACCAATCTAGAGTGTATGACTCTGCCATTCTCTGAAGAGTGAACGGATAATAGCAGAGATGTCGCAAAACGACGAGCGCACCTAAGAACTCATAGCTTAGGGTTCTACCTTGCCCGGTGCCTGAGCTTCGTGTCCCCTTACATCCAAATCACTTTCCACGAGTACAGCGCGCGCGGCGAGTTTGAGTGGAGCAAAGCCTACTGTAAAACTGTTTTTGACCCCCTTTTCTCTTCTCTTGCTATCTCGCGCGCGCTCACTTGCTTTTTTCTGTAATTCTATTCTATTGAGTTTAATTCTCCCAAACAGGAAAATACACATATGCTGGTGCATGCATAGAAAAAATAGAGATGGGGATTAAGAAAGTAAAAAATCCATTCATATTTGGAAGCTGAACTAAGACAATAATATTCCACACAACTACATTTTATCAACTTAAAAGTCATAGTTCCATATTATGACTCCCCAATCTCCTTGGGAGCTTTCATTATTTGGAGATGGGGATGGCGGATGGAGGGCCATGCCGCTCCATGAGATAACTTTTTTATATAGTTTTTAAAAAGAATTTTAGTAAATATTTTATAGGCTATCAGAAAAGACACCACACGCTGTCAAAAAAGACCACTTACAACTAACGTTATCAGAAAAGACCACACAGCAAAGTACTCTAATTGATTCCATGCCAAGTCGATGCCACCGCGTGCCCATAACATGCCAAGCCGATGCAACGGGGTGTCCATGACTTATCAAAATTAATGGCTAAAATAATAATTTCATTCAAAATTAGTGTAATCAATACTTACATCTTAACACTTTTTAGTTTTTTCTCAAATTAAAATAATAAAATCTTTTTAATCAAAAACAGAAAAAGTATAGATAACTAGAAAAAAAAATTGCTTAGTGAATTTTTTTCAATTTTAATCAAAATGGTTATATTTTTATATTCATTTTTTTATAACGAATTAAAAATATAGAAATCTACACAAAAAAATAAAAGTACCATACAGAAACGTCAAGGCTATATTTAGCATAATTATTGTTAGTAGTTTTTAATTTTTCGTTACTAATTTTAACTATAAGTTATAATATTTTTTAAATACTCACAACTTCTGTTATAAGTTATAATTATTCTTTCTTATGTCAATTAGAAACTATAATCTTTATTAAAATTTCACAACTTATATTATAAATTATACATAAATTATTAATTTTAACAATAACAAATACCACCCAAGATTGGGAAAGGCTACGCACCTTGGATACTTGAATTGTTATATTTTTCGAGCTCGCGGGCCGGATCACAGAATCGGGCCGAACTTCAACTTGCAGGCCTAGGACCAGCCCAGAATATATGGCCAATTTACGGCCTTGTATATATTTCGGTTTATTACCTGCAAAAACTTGCAAAATAGGGCTAATATTCGTTTGCGTCATCAGCTCTTTACTTGATGCCAAGTTTCCTACTGGAGAGAGAGAGAGAGAGAGAGAGAGAGAGAGAGACCAGTAGTACTTGAGCAGAGAGAATAGAAGCCTTCAAATCTTGTTCTCCAAGTTCATCAGTTTCATCGCTAGAACATTCGATTCTCACAAAAGCTTTAATGTTCAATCCTCTCGCAGATTTTCTCTAAAGCTTCGTTTCAACGGCGATGGCCCTTCCTCTAGGGAAGCTCACCATCCTCATCGGCGCAGGTCTGTGCACTAATTCATACAAATAGCTCAATACAGGATTGATTATCTGGATGCATGTAATTTACCTGTTCTTCTAATATTTTTGAATCCAGGCTTGAAAAAAGCTTTTTTCCCCGTGAAGTTCTGTTGTTTGAGTATTTCCAGCACAAAAGTTAGTGTTTTTTGTAAACCCTAGCTTCGTTGTAATCATAAACTCAAGGGAATCGAATTGTTTTTTTTTTTATTTTTAATTTTATTAAAAAAAGGTCAAAAGACATTAATACATTGCAAATTCGATATAAAGTGGATGAAGAGATACAACTAAGACTTAAAAGGGAGAGATAAAGACCTCCACGCCGGAAAAAAAACTCCAATCATCATGAGCCGCAATCGAATTGTTGGCTTCGCGAAACTTGCATTGCTTTATTGATTTATTGCCAAAGATGCGCAAGGCTGGTGGTCAAATCATTGAGGTCTTGCGGCAAATTGTCTAGTTGTCAATTTTTATTAATGATTTCTTACCATTTTAATTATTGTTTTGAATGTTTATCTGTGATCATTTTGTTAATTCATTTTTGGTTGAGGTGTATTCTAACTGATGCTTAAGAAAATGGTTTGATTGCTGCTGCTCAGGATTAAACTGGGGACTTTTGGTGTGTAAGTGTAATGGGATAAGTGATAATTACCACACCATACATCATTTAGTGGTTTGCTGCTCTAGTGTTGGCAACTTGGTTCAAAAATAACAAATCTGCTATGGAGTTTACAAATTGTAATACATGTTCGTCTGATGACTAACAACAAATGTGCTATTGAACTGTCTTTAGGTATTGTTGGATCTGTCTTAGCAAAAGAAGGACGCATTTCAACTGTTTCTGATTATTTCTCTGGGGCCTTAAAGGTATATATGTCTTGACTGGTTAAAATACTGTTACTTTTGTTGTTGTTGTTGTTGTTTTTTTTTTCTGTCTTTACCTTTCAACTGTCTATCTTGCCAATTGCTGAAGTTCTACATTATTGTAAAGAAAGGGCGTTCCCTGATCATTTCTTTTATCACAGATTGTTTTCAAGAAAATTAAGCCTGATGATTCTACACCATCAAGTGTCAGGCCGCGGAATGATTCTTTGTTGGCACAGGTTAGCAAGTTTCTCACAACTTTCTTTGAATGTCCATTTATTTAGTTCACTTCCTGCATGGGCTGGCTCTTTGAACATGAGCGCCATTGTGATCTATTCCCCTAGTATGAAACTCAATAGGAGTGAATTTATCTATTTTTTTCCGAACTTTTTTTTTCTATATCTTGTTGAAGAATCTTTTTTTCCTTGATTGAGTTTTTGTTCGTATCTTTTCAACACATTGAAACTCTACCTGCTGTTGTTGGGGTCGCTGATTGTTAGACATGTGGTTTTGTGCCATAGGAATTAGTTTTATTGTCACGTGTCTATTGGGGTTGATATCTCTGTACTGTAAGCTTTCATGCTTACGATATTGATTCTTCTTTGGGTGTGCTAATGATTTTACAAATTGAACTACCTTGTGCTTATCCTTCTAGAAATTGCAGAATGATATAAATTTGACTTTTACAGGTTAATAGCCTACGGGAGGAGCTGCAACTCTTGGCATCAAATAGATCAGTTACAATTGTAACATCAAGTTGTTCAGGTCCGAGTTATAACGCCTTCTCATATGTATAAAAGCAGATAAATTTGTTCAGCCATCTAACTCTGTATTTACCCTTTACATTAATTTTTACAAAACTCGTACTAGAGTTTGAAATCAATTTTGCATGTAACATGAAAACTTGAACGATTGCTCTTTCAATAAATAACATAATTTCCTGTTGATGCACCTTGACTTTAAATGTTTTCTATGCTGTATATGGTTGTATTTATTTTGATGTAAAATAGTAAGTAAAAAGTGCCATATAAATTGCCTTTTGTCTTCTGTTGTACTAATTTGCTAAGGATTATGTTATTTTACTTGACATCCAATTAAGAATGTTGTTTCCATGGGCATTTTCTTCTCCCTCCCCTGGCAATAAGTTGTGTGCTAGTATTTCTGGAGACAAGAAAATATAAGTTCACTGCTGGTCATTTTTCTCATTTCCGAGCTCGTCTACCCTCATTCGAGTCCCTCCAATCTCAATATGGTTTATATTTTCTCTGTGAATATTTGCCCGCAAGTGCATTCCTGGTTGGAGTGTCCTTTCAACCATCATTATACTAGCTGGTTCAATTGCAAAATAAGGAAGTGGTCCCTGGTCCTTTCCTCCGTCGAGCCTTCAAGGCCGACTGCAATTCAAGGTGGTACAAGCTGGTGCGAACTAACATTTTGAATTCCATGCATAAATAATTAGTAAGTAGGGTCCTCAAAGCCCGCTTGCCAAAGTGCTAAGTTGAGTGATTCCTCTTATAGGGGATCGTAGCTGGCTATAGTATCACACGATTCTTTCATCTTTTCATATTCATTCTCGGTGCAAAACCGTCCAGCTATAGGACCTCGAATCGATTATTAATACGATTCTATTTAATTCATTATAGGTGGAAAATCAACTACTTTATAAGGCTAAGGCTTTACTCTTTTTGAGGAATTCCCTCCAGGTTGTCTGCTTTATCGGGGTCACTCTCACTCTAAGTCTGCGTGTAGGACATCTTATTCACGAATTATTCATGAACCCCTTTTATAAGAGAATCAGTTTTGTACCCTAAAAGGTGGTTCTATCTTGCATACTATCAAATGAGGGCCTTCTTTAGAAGTTGTCACTCGATCGAAAGGATATAACACATACGAAAGCTTAGCTTTGCTGAAAGGATGATTTTGTCAATTTTTACTTTGGAACCTCGTAGCTTCTTTGGTGGTGCTCTATCGAAACTGTTTTGTTATAAATTCACATTAATCCTAATAATATCCTCTTCCCCATCTTGCTCTCGCTCGTGTGTCTATGTGCGTGCGCGTTTAAGGGGATCCTTGGGGTGGTGGGTGGCACTGAAGTGGTTCATCTATTGTTTGCGGTTAATATCTTTCTCTTTTGATAAGATATCATAGTTTTGTGTATTCTATGTGGTTAAAAAATTGTTACATCTCATATCCTATTCATAGGAAATTGAACGAAGCCTCTTTATCTTGAGATATGAAGCAATGGTACATCTTGAAAGGAGTCATATTCGTATCAAATAAACTCCTCGGATACTTGTAGATATATATCTAATATTCTTAAACGATTTCATAATTTGAAATGTTAGATTGTTAACCACAAAGTACCAACTATTTAAAAGTTTAAGCTGTTAAAGAGATAGATAACTTTATTGTTTATATGCGCAACACCTCCACTTACGTGCATCCAAACTCTCTTCTATAAGCCGGTTAAACACGTGCAAGAATTGTAATTATCAAGTTGACGGTGATGTTCGAACACAAGGATCTATTGCGTACTTTAATACCATATTAGATTGTTGATCACCATTCATCTAAAAAGCTTAAATTGTTTTTTTTTTGTTGGGCGGGGGGGGGGTATCTTCATTGCTCATAAGCTCAAACATGAAAAGATTTGAACTTCTATAGAAGTGGAATTGTGGCATTTCTTGTTTAGCACTATAAATACAATTGTTTCATTTTCATAACGAGGAAAAAGCACAAGGGCAAACTGGGAATTATTCTATTATTTCAATATAAAACAATTTATACTTGTTATGGAAATTAAACTTTCATAGGACCCACTGAAAAATTAAAAGTGAAGTTCCAAAACCAATAAGTAGTTCCTAAAGATTAACACTTGGTATTAGAAAAATACAATGGTTTCTCACAATTCTCGAGCATGTGTAATACCATACTAAAAATTATGAAAATAAATTTCATTTTCTTTAAAATGTATCCTAACCAAACCCATCTTCACTTCTTTTTTTAATAGATTTTTCCATATCACTGTATCTGTATTGTATCATATCCGTGTTTGTATCGGATCATATCTGTGTTTGTACGGATCATATCCATGTCTGTATCCATATCCATATCCATGCTTCATAGATTTTGAGAATTCTCGGCAAATATATGAATGAAGTTCAATTGATGACAATGCATCTGAGTTTCTTTTTCACTGAACACTGAAATTCTCTTTGAGCTGCTATGTTCTCTTATTGTTTCGCTATGTGAAATGTTGAGAAAGTCTGAACCAAATTGTCTCTGTTTTATGCATGATATAATATTATGTCTTTTTAGGGAGCATTACCTGTAGATTTTAAAAAAAAAAAAATTAAATTTCTATTGTATTATGAAAACCTGTGTATTGGATTTGAGATTCCATTTTAATACCTACTTAACAATCTCCATCTTGTGCAGGTTCCAGCAAATATGGTATAATTGTTGTTGTTATTGTAGTAGGATATGGTTATATTTGGTGGAAGGTAAAAGTCATTTCCCTCACAAATCTTGTGGAATTACTAATGGCAAGATAGTACAGATGCTTTAGTGTACATTATAAAATATCTGGTTCATCAAGTTCCAGAAAGCATAACTGTTTTATGTTCAGGCAGCTTATACTTCTAGTGTACTAGATGGCTTTGATTAGTTGACAGAATTTTCTCTAAAATGTTTGTCGATCTAGAGGTGCAGACTTAATACTCTTTGGAGTGTAACTTTAGATTATTCCTTACTGTATCCTCTCTATACTGTTTAGTTCCCATTTGAAGCCAAGCAGCCGTGGAAGTAGGGTCATGTAGCCTAAGCAACTCTTGGGCATGTGTTATGTCACTCCAAATGTAATTCATGATGCTAAGTTTAACCGTGCTGATATAATTAAGTGACATTGAGTGTGAAGTTTCATCCTTGGGATGCATGCCTCACGGGCAGCCCTTGCTTATGTTGACAGCAAGGCACAGGAAGTTCATGTTCTTATATCACTCAATGGTCTTAACTTCATTGTCACCCAATGGCCTCAACCGCAAAGTTTCATATCCTGTACATTCACCTTGATGCTAGTCACTTGCTTAGATCAAGGGCAGGACCTAAGAATCGAGGGGTGACTTGGTGCTGATGGGGAAGGAATGCCAAATTTTATATCTTTCCCGTCTTTGGTGGGCATGCCTCCTCCTGGATTGCATAAGATAGGATGGTTTTAAAATGTTTGCTTGGTTGATTGACCAACTTGTGAAACAAGCATGCACCGTTTACCAGGTGCGGGTGCTTTCTACCTGGATCTGCTTGTGGAGGAACAAGTGGGTCATACTCTTAACGAGACATACGAGTCAGACCGCAGGGGAAGCTGCCCGGCATCTGATCTAATGAGCTCAGTGATCAGACCTGCTAAATTTGACGGCCCTAAAACTTTAATTCATATGGCTGGAGATTCCACCAATTCTTAGATTGTGGTACAGCTAGCTGCACAGCTCAATTACAGGCCTCAAACTGCTATATGAAAGTCAGGAAGTTCCATTGTGACTAAACCCAACTCATGACTTGGAGTCTTACACAGCTTCCATCTCCCCAAAACGTATGGCATTGAGCCTTCATCTACTTCCAAACTCACCTCCTTCAGTCATTGTCCTCTCATACACGGCTGCCTTTAAAATCTTGTACTTGGACACTGGATAGTTATCAAATTAAACCTGGAATCATTTATCTATTGTTGAGAATTAAACCTTAAATCATTTATCTATTGTTGAAGTGGGGAAAAAAAAGAAGCTATGTTAGTGGAAACTGGAAAGATTTTTTGTTTTGGGTAATTAACTGGAAAGATTTAACATCCAATTTCATGCATTATTACATTTCTCTTGGACACTGCCTTAGTAATACGTATCTTTTCATGCTTCAAATTTTAAAATTACTTTTGTTTTTTGGGTAGCATGCTAGGGTAATTCATACATTTTCTATGTTCTCAGGGATGGAAACTTCCAGATATGATGTTTGCAACCAAGCGTAGTCTGTCAGATGCATGCAACACTATAGCCAAACAACTTGAGACTGTTTACTCTTCAATTGCGGCAAGTTTTTCTTTTGGCAACATTTCGTTGCTCCTTTTGAATATTTTGTCAGGTTTTATGCTTGTTGAAACTGTTACAGAGCAAATGTGCATTATATACGTGACTGAGCCACATCATTTTTTAGAGCTCTAAAAAAAAGTAATATTTGTAGATAATCAGTAGTTACATATGGTTGATACTTCATGTTGTTTGTTTTAATATTTGTGTGGGGCACTTGTGATGTGAAGCTTGAGCCCAGTTCATTTTAATATGTTCTTGTCCTCCACATTATTTTAGTTTCTCCCTTAATGATGAAAGTACATTTGACCATCTACTTAGATTAGAGAGGTTCTATTGATGTTATTATTACCAATGTGTGTTGGTACTAGATAAAGATGTGAATTGTCATATTTTAAAGTTCATAAAAACTACTTACTAGCAATTCATGGACAGTAGCTCAGCTGTATTTGCCTTGTCTTTATTTGAATTTGGCATTATTCCGCTTTAGTGAACACATGCATGTACTATATATACTAGGCAGTTCTTTACAATAATACTGCAGGCTGTCTGCAATTACAATTGATGGTTAAATGGAGAATCTTTATGTATTTGAGTGACAATCTTTTTGACACAAATAGTTTATAGGATAAAATTGAGTTGATTGTGTCCTGGAGATCATATCCCCAATCATTCTTTCTTATATTTAGCCTCTCATATCTCCAAATCTGTTTGCTGTGCATAGAATGCTTGTGAATTCAAGTGGTTTCTTCGAGAACTCTCTGTACAAACATTTGTATTTGCCATTGGTTAATGCATTGTGTTTATTTGAATTGTACATGCAAACATACTGAATTTATTATAGCAACATGTGGGAAGATGTATGATTTATTCATTTAATTTTGTCAATGGGTGTATGACAGACTGAGGGGTCCATTTTTCTTGTAAAAGCTTTCGTTCTTTTAGTTCATCTGTTTTATATTTGAAGTTGGGATGTATTCATTATACAAGTAACATGAATATACGATTGAATGCATGTATACAATCCAATATGAACATCATCGAGAAGTCTTATAAATTTGTTTACGTGGTAAAGAAGTTATGTTTAAACTAGCATGCTTATTATTTTTGGCTTGTTATATTATATTTCTTATTTAATATCATTATGTGAGATCTATCAAAAAGGAAAAAAAAATCTTCAGGTGATAGAGGTCGTGGTCTGGCAAGTGCTATCCGTTTGCAGGTTTGAGTCTGAACAACCAACCTCAAAAAGTGGGATAAGATTGCTTACTTGCTACCACTCCCCACTCTTGTAAGTGGGAGTCTTGTGCACTGGATTCGACTTTCTTTCTTGAGTATTTTTGGGATTGTGTTTTTTTTTTAAACCTTCCAAACAATTAAGAAGAAAGCATTGGAAAGGAACGCCACCCAAGTTAATCGGAAGCTCATAAATCAAAATGACGATAAATATAGAAAGACCAAATCAAAATCAAGCAAACAACTGATACACATACTTCCTCTTCATAAAAACTGCAAAGCCCATAAATTATTCAAGGCCAGGGTTCACTATTCCTTAAATCCAATATAGGGGTAACCCAAGACATCAGATCCCGATAATCATCATTCAAAGCTCCATAGCCATCAGGTAATGTACAAAAAGGTGAGACTTGATTTTCCCATCTCATTTTCACAAGCTAAGTGGGACATTAAAAATATATGCTTTCTTTAAATTAATTCAAATAGGTAGATATTCTCATTAATTCAAATAGGTAGATATTCTCAGTAAAGTTGTTAAAAAAAAAAAGGAATCTTCCTAGGAGTTGTATTCAGCACAAAAAAGGCCACCTTGGAATGATCCCTCATGGACCAATTTCATTTTCAAGTAAAAGTAGACCAATTAGTCCCCAATAGTTGCCTAGAGAAAATACTTCAAATCAAACATCCCCTTCTTAAAACAAGCCATTATCGATGTATCTATCACCTCCCCTTTATCCAACACCTTGTATAACATCTGGAGGGGTGTCACCAATTCGTCAACCTCCCAATCTTGGTAAATTCCTTCTAAGTGGAATATCCAAAATAGATGTTGGCCCTTGGCACATAATTCAGCGGTGATGTATCATTTTGCATCACAAGACTAAAGTATTAAAGAACTCCCCTCCTATTCCTTGCCCCTAAATCGTAAATGTTGTCAAAATTTAACACATCATCCCCCACACACTCAATTGTGTAAGACATGGGGACTTCCAAGGACGTCTCGTCTCCCCAAAATCAGTCGTATTTAGTCATCACCAGCCACTTCCAGTATCTATCTCGTTCTAATGGAAATCTCCAAAGCTGCTTCTCGAAGAGTGCTTAATGGTTTATTGAATATTTCTAACTTTTTCCCTAGCCCCTTTCTCTAATGGAGTATTTTTTTAAAGTAAATAAGATTTTATAAAAAAACAGATAGGGAATGGTATCCGTATACAATAGGGAGGAGACAAGAACTTTCACAAAAGAATAACTACATAGAAATCCTCCTCGAAAGAAATTACATTATCATACTGAGAAGGATTTGATAAAATCGTCTGTATTGAAAGTAGAAAGGGTATCCGTCTCAGCTAGTTAACTATACAAGTTACTCAGGAGGACATCTTTTAATCTACGTAACAAAGACTCAACCCCGTCAAAAGATTATTTGTTATGCTCTTACCAAATCAACCGCATTGAGCAAAGAGGAACCAAGTGCTACGCCCGCTTTTGACTCCTCGGTACTCTCCCCTTTCCACCCTATCAAAACTCCTTACACCTCCTCAAAAACCCAATCTACACCAAAAAAACATCAAAACAAAACCTTAAACAATGTCACAAATACAGTGAATAAGAAGACGAGTCATAGACTTCATACTCTCATCATTCCCCCAGTCTTCAACCTGAGGCCAGACCTAAGTCAAGAGTCGTGCTTTCTCAGAATGGGAAATGGGAACTGATAACAGAGTTGGGTTTCGCCTAATACTCATCGAGATTGATTGCAAGTCTAGAATCTCCAAGAAAGTTGGATCAGTTGGCCCCCCATGCAAGGAGAATCTATTGCCCCCATTTCCCACGTATAAATTTGTCAATGGTAAAAATCTTTTCATACATGGCAGACTAGCCAAAGAAAGTCACATTCGAATGGGTTCACTATCCTAACACCTTCATGGGAAAGAGACTTTACTGGACCCCAACAGGCCCTTGTGGAAGGATTATGACCGAACACATCTTCATGGGAAAGAGACTTTACTAGAACCCAACAGGCACCTGCAGAAGGATTTTGATAGTGAATCTTCCACTTTGAGCCGCTTCCATTTAATTAAGCTGCCCCCACCTTTCCACCCCTCTTATATCATACAGTAATTTGAAGAGAGCTAACAACTCATCCAACTCATAGTCCTTTACCTTCCTTTTCAATCCAATATCCTAGAAACAAGCACCCGCCTCCCACTGAGCATAATCTGTTATGAGCGCAGCCCTGTCTCTAGCCAAGGCCCAGGGAATGCCCTAAACAGTGGCTTATTGCCACACCACACAATTCAACCCACAAACTAATGCGAGTACTACACCCAACCTAAAAAACGATGTGTTTCAAGAATTCATCCCAGCTATTCCTGATACCTTTCAATAAACCTCTACGATAAGAATGAGAAATAGTCACTTGAGGCGTGCTCCAGTCACCTCTGGTAGAACTGTATTTACACTGAATGATTTTCCTCCAATAACTATCCTTCTCAGTGGCGAACTTTTCAGCCTCTTCCCCAAAAGGTGACCATCCTTTTGGTCCCAAAGCCCTCTTCCTCTATAGGGGAGCAAACTGTTCCCCAGAAAGTGGAACTTAGAGCTGTCCCCAATTCCTCCCCATAAAAAAAGCCCCTTTGCAGCTTCTCCAACTAGCCACTGAACTCAGGATGGAATGAAGTGACAAAAAATAGGTAGGCAAGCTCCTATATTACATGATATTTAACCTCCTCTTGTATCCCTCCCCAAAAGAAATCCTACTGTGGCTTCCTAGTCTTTTAGGCTGAGAAGGGAAGGGATGATAAACATAGACATAAAATAAAAGCAAACTCAACAGTGTTCTTAATTAAGTTGCAGCACTTTTGATAGATGCTGCTCTTTTATGCTGCCTTTCTCACCCTGCCAGGCTTGAAACCTTGTCACCACTAGAAAACTCCCAATAGAAAACCAAATGCAAGAGGCAATCTCACTCTGCAAACCAACACAAGGGCATCAATGTTTAGCACCTCACTTTCTGAAATTAATTCAGACTTTCTTAAACTAACCTTCATATACAAACCATCCTCAAAAAACAGATGTGCTGGTATAGTACTATTTTTTTGGCAAGAGATTGAGACGATAAACTCAGAAATATAAGCAACTTCATTTTCATGTTGTGTTGAAGACCATCGTCAGATGACATTCATAAGCTCTACTGAACTGGATAAATATGTGCAGTAAAAGATAAGAGTTATATCAGCACATCCTCATTATATGCTGCTGATAGTCCTTGGAGGAAATTTCAGTAAAATTATATGCAGACACATATATGTTTATGTATGTATTATAAAGTTACTGCACATCCCCATTATATGCTGCTGATAGTCCTTAGAGGGAATTTCAGTAACATTATATGCAGACACATAAATGTTTATGTATGTATTACAAAAGTAACTTTATATTTTACTCAAAGCCTATACTAGTTGTGGGGATTGGCTATGATGATTTACCTCATCCAGTTTGCTGTATATAAAAACCATGTGATTGGTTAAGTACAAAGCAATTTTGTCCATCTTTACTGGTGCTGTTATTCTACTTTCCATTTTCGATGACTTCCACGCATTATCTTCAATTTGATAGCATTCAAGAAAGATCAGTTATCTTGCTTGATTTTGGAAGTATTAGAGAAAAATTTGTGAATAAAGATTTGTTTCTGTTCCAGGCCACCAAGCGGCATTTATCTTCAAGAATTGACCGTGTTGATTGTAATCTAAATGAGTGTGCCGAGATTACTGCTGCTACAAGAGAGGAGGTGGGACCTAAGTTAAAGTTTTTCTAGTTATTTAGATTTTTTGCTGGTCTCAGTTTCAAGTTAATTCATAATCATAAGCTAAACTCTACAGGTTTCTGAACTACGAGGAGAAATGAAAGTGGTTGGCGTGGATGTACAATCTGTTCACCATGCAGTCCGAACTCTGGTGAGTCATCTTAGCTTATCCATTCTTGATAAATAGTTTGTGGGTGTGAACTGGAACATTGATTAACTTTTTGCATTTCCAGGAGACTAAAATCAGTAGAATAGAAGGGAAACAGGTAATGTAATGATGACCTAATTTCATGATCAGTTACAAAAATTTGTTATACCATCTAATTATCATGGTTTCGGAACTTATGGTATGCTGTCATCTGCATAGGATGTCACAAATGAAGGAGTGAGGAGGTTGGTTGATTATGCTTGGACCTTAGAAAATAGCAGAACCTTGGAGCGAATTCAGGCACGAGCCTAACTTAATGTCTTGCTTAATTTTGGAGCTCTTACATGCGATATATTTCCAAGTTGACTGAGTTTAATTTCTTTCATCTGTTTCTCCTGTATCCATTTCTTGTGCTCTGCAGGAGGCTCCATCAAGTTCATCCAGACTAGCTCTTGAAATGCCGCAAATGACACCATTGCCGAGGGTAAATATTGTTTGCCTCCATGTTATGTTTGTCTGTGTACTTAGTGATATAAAATCTTGAATTAACCTATTTCTCCTTCGGAGTTTGTGGTGGAAATAGTATTGAACTATTTAGCTGTTTATTTTTTTTTCCTGTCAAATTCTTCACAAGTTCTAGAGGAAATATGGGAATACACTTTTAAGGATGACATTTATAGATATTAGACTAAAAGCCACGTTCAATCTGTGCGAGGTGGACAAAACTTGGGACAGGAGCATGGTTTTGTGTGTGCGCGTGTTTCAAAAGCAGGTTGCCCTGTGTATGGTATATGTGAAGTTGTTCCTTTCTGCTGGATGTGCATGCAGTCTGGGTCAAGAATTTCTGGTAGTGGGTTTTGAAAACTCGCCTGATTAGAATCACAAGAATCACACCCTGTTCTCTTTTCAAATTTCGAGGGGGGAAAAAACAGTTACCTTCATTCCTTTTATTTTTATGTTCTTTCAAAAGGGGGGCTGTATGTTCTTTCAAAAGAGGGGCACTTTTGTTTTTTTTATTTCCGGGGGGTGGGGGGTGGGGGG
>JAOTRH010472699.1:0-60594 GCA_034768845.1 Heliamphora exappendiculata | reverse complement strand
CAAATTCAAAGGTGACTCTAGCAAGTTCAAGAATGACTCCAAGAAAGAAGAAATCATCTGCTATGAGTGCAAAAAGCTTGGACATGCTGGAGTCTTGATATTTAAGTTTGAAACACAAGCATGCAAGGAAATAGAATCAAAACTTGACATAACATAAGTAGAGGACGTAAACCCTAAGAGGCTCAATTTTTAAGGACTTTTATGTTTATGTCCTGAGATTTGAAATGATATAACTCAATGTAGAAAATTGATCTAAGTATGATTTTTATGTCCATAGTTAGATTTTTGTGTTATCTTTTATTCAAAGTTATTTTCAACTCATTTTCATAACCAGAACGTAAGATAATGAAATTTTACCAAAGTGTGTCATTTCTTGACCAGTCAACACTCCTGACTAAGAAACCCTATTCTAAAGTGAGATCCGAACTTTGGTCAAAACATAAAAGTTGTAGATAACGTGTACATACATCTACCCACCAAAAAAGAGAAAAAAATACTGAGATTTGTCTAGCCAAAACCCCTTTGAAAGTCTCTATTGATTTTCAGTCCCCGAGAAATATTCTGTCACATATTTTTATATAGTCCAAAACACCTATTTTTAGTGACCTATCCCAAAATTGGTCTACATGAATATTGTAGCTAATATATTGAAGTATATTTTTTTCCCAAAAATCAGACCTTAAATTTTCGGAATGATACCCAAAACCGTTTCAAACCCTCTGTCCAAAATCGGCTGTGCTGAGTTTTGGCAGTTGACAGAATCTACTTTATAAATTACCCAGAAAGTCTAACTTGTTTCAAAAAACTACCCTTAACTCTAAACATGAAAATTGTAGGAAACTTGTTAAAATAAAACATACTAAAAAATGGGCTAATGTGGACTTCATTTGATACCCCAAAATCGAGAACAACAGAAGCTAATTTTTGATAAAAATCTGGAGTAAATGCTGAACCATTTTTGCTTATAATGAAATATTCACCCAATTACCTTAGGATTTGACCTTGGCATTAAACATGAGAATTGTAGGATATATTTTTATATAAATGGTGTATAAAAATCATAACTTGATTCCAAGTATAGATACTCTAAAACCTTATTGGCCGTTTTAATTTAATACTTGACTTTTGGCATTAAAATTTGTTAAGTGCATGATTGAGTATCTTTTTCCATGAGACCCGAGTTTTTGTATGATGATTGAATTAAATTAGTTTGTTAGTATCTTAAGTGAATGTATGATGATTTAGAACTCATGCTATCATGTTTGAATCATATCTTAAAAATTGTGGCTTAGGCTTTTCAAATTGTACCATAAATCTTGTCATGCTAGTTGATGCCATGCTATAAATAGTTGCACTTGAGATCTATATTATATATCATTGACATTGTCACTTGCATCCTGGCATATCGGAGTTCATTTGTGCAAACTGTTGTTGGGATAGGTTGTGTTGAGAATACTCTTCTTGGTTCTAAGTTTAGGGCGTTCCTGGTTGCCATTTTCGAAAATATTTTGGGATGTATTCCCCTTGTACACCCTGGGTGCGTCCCTGGTGTTTGAAATGGTTTACGGATATTGCTGTGCACCATTGGTTCGTCGCTAGCATTCTAATTTCGATGGCTTGGACTTTGGGTAAGTCTGGAGAGAGCCCAGTTTGGGTGGTTCTAAATTCCTCATATTGGTACTCTGCATAATGTGAACATCTCTTGAAATCTTCTTTGACTTTGGGTTGACACCGGCGAAGGCATCACGCATCTTAAGGTGGGTTTTGTGCGCATATAATTGTCGGTCCCGGATAAGGGTGGCTGAATAAGTGGGTGGCCGGCCCCCGCGCCGTTGGCATTGAGTAAAATAGTTATGCCATGAAGCCAGGCGACGTGGTTACTATTCGCAATGAGGCGCGATGATGGCTTTGGTGATCAATTTGTCCAATAAAGTTTACTCTGGTGATTCTCAGTGTGAAATTCCTGTTTCTTATCTAGGTGCATTTTGGGTTGGGCATCTGCATTTCATACACACATGTTTATTGACTTTTCTGCTATCTTGTCATAAATTTGACCGTCACGTTGACTATAAACTGTACTGGGTGTTTTATGGTATGTGTTGCGGTGAATTTTGTGCTGTGAGATTAGTTAGAAGGTTAGAGTGTTTTTTCTTCTAGGCCTTGGCTCATGGCATTCGTGCTACAGGTAGGAATGAGTTCTTGGAGAAAGTCGTCCCAAAGGGAGAAGAAGAGCTTGAAGAACAGGGTGAGTCCCAAGAGCAAGTGGATTTCGATGATGCATTATGAGGAGTCGAGACCTTTTCTTTTATGCTTATATTTAGTTCTCTCGTGCTTCGTGTAATTTTAAAATTTCTTAGTGAAACTGTAATATTGAAGTACTTTGAACAGTTCAAAACTCCTTGATGATGTAATAACTAACGTATGTAAGTATGAATGAATGGCTAGAATATCCCTTTATTTATATTTATGTATGTCCCGACGTGTCCGGAGGATGGGGCGTCACAGTTGGTAACAGAGCTTAGGTCTAGTGAACCTTCAGGCCTTGGGTTATGAGAAACTATGCATTCTGTCGCGTTGGAGCTCTGTAGGATGTGTTGTATTACTAATAGTTGTCATCTATACATTATAAGAACTAAAATCTTCTACGCTTGAGTCTTATCGTAAGTCGTGTTAGGACGTTACTGGGATCGAAAGCTGCAAGGAATCTATATGCAAAGGACGAGTATGACTATCGAGATCGAAGATCAGAGATTCATGCAATGGGTTATCTTATTTTAAGGGGGGTAGACAGAAGTACGCACTAGGAGATGTTTTAGATATCACCTTAAGAGACACCGTTAAAATCCCGCGACTTCATCCTTATAAGTCCTTTTCTCATTTACCCCACGCCTTGGGGTAAACTTTTTGAAGATCTTTTGTATGTCCTTCCTTCTTATATCATTAGTGCTCAACAATACCGTCAAGTGTCATTCGTCGGTAACTTTTATGCACCCAAGTCTTGTTGATAACCCTATTCGAAATTCAATCTTAGAAAGTACCCTTGTCCTCAAGTTTTTGTGCCTTGATAATGACCGGTATTCGCATTTGATCCTCCTCCAATTTGAGTCATCATTCATGAACTAACTCTTCTCTTGTAGAACTCGTTATCAATTATTTGTTAAGTACCCATTCCAAACATTCAACATTGATAAAATATTTTGCCCTTGTTCATTTCTCTTAACTCTGAAACCACCTATCGTCTGAAGGTACCATCGGGATTCAAAGAGCTATTAGGGATAGGATGGATGCAAAATGGATGTAGACATAGAAACTAGGGGATAGGAGAGGAATCATCAACCCGCGCAACTCGGTAATCGACTTCAACAATCTAGAAGCGTACCAGGAGATACCAGTTGCCATAATTAACATGACTCGTATGGGGCCAGAGGGCTTTTGGCACGTGGAGGTGTAGTGGCGCGGCTATGGTTTCTATAAGGCAACGTGGGAGCGTGACTCGATTATTCGCTACTTCTATCCGCATCTGTTCGTCTAGGCTTTAGTGCATTGGGCGTTGTATCTTTTTCTTTGTTAGATGTTGTACGTGCATTTTATAAACTTTTGAAAACTTTGCACCAGTTATGTGATTAGAATGAAATGCAAATGTTTGTTGTTGAATTCTTCACAAGTTATCTCAAAATTCCAAATTAAGTTCCATAAAATCTCAAATCATGAAAACAATAAAGAATTGAAACAACTCCCAAATCTCAACACTCATTTGTCCTAGGATGGCTGATAGACAACTGAACCATCGACAAGCTAATGAATCCCTAGATGGTGAAGCACCCGAGCTAGCCTGAGTTTTATGAAAGCCACCGTTGGAACCCCACAACTCTATTCCTGTGAGTTCCTTTCTTAATCCTTTATGGCAACTCTCGTACTCGATTGAAGCCCTTTGCATGTCCTCCTTCCGACTAACACCGGTTTTGAACATTCGACATTGGTAAAGTCTTTTACCCACATACAATTCTCTCAATCTTGATACCACACCTTCGTGCAGTGATTTCGTCAAAATTTATCTTACTCTCAAAATCCTAACCTGGGAAGTCGACTTGGATGCTTGAATTGAAGTACGTTAGGCCGATGTAATTTCAGGAAAAATATCTAGTTTGGCGGCCCCTTTTGCTTGAACATCTCTTTTATCTTAATCTAATTGTACTGGACTAGTTTCGGGGACACTTGTTTAAAGTATTGTTCATTGTCCTCCTCTTATTTCTCCTATATTTGAATCCCAAATGACCACTCAATTTGTGTCAATGGTAATTGCCTTAACTGTGACCGTTTAACCTCATCCAACCTATCCTTGAACCACCTGAGTTCTGCCCTAAGATGTTCTAACCCCGCGCATGCTTTTGATTGTCGACCTTCAAAACTTTGCCCCATAAATCTATGAGTAACAACGATCGTTAGTAACAACTAACTATATTTTTTCAAAGGTCTCGACAAATAAGACTATACCATCAGCAATCGAAAGTTAGAAACGACAGCTTCACACCAAAGGATTCGCAAAACCACCATATAACACAATTCAAACTTTTCCGGACTAGTTCATAGCTGACCCACCCATCCGATAAATTGAGAAGTAACAGATTCATACCGGTAGTAAGAAAGTAAAAAATAAGAAATAGCCTCGAACTCACGTTACCCTTAGTACGCTAGCAATGGAGGTACGTTGATATACATCGATGTTCACACCAACCTTCCCACTGAAGTGTTAGAGTCCGAATTATTGCCATCACTATCAAAGAATGAAGAACCTTGATCATAACAATGAACGTTTGGAGCCTTATGAAGAATTAAGCACCAAGTCACAATAAATCATATGACTAGGTAATTACCACAGCCGTACCTTTTACCATGTTCATTTTACCCTAGAATGACCAACCGCCTGACAAAATAATCCAGTTATTGGAAAAGATATTCAATCCCAACGTTCTAATACGTCAAGAACATACTGTAGAGGCTAAGAGAAACAAAGTAGCTTTTAAAAAGACTAAAGAGAAAATGGAAGCATATGATTACAGACTTCGTCATCTAGATTATCGAGATCACCTCAAAGACCAATAGCTCTTTAGTTAAGCAATTCTAGGGTTCGAGTGCCAATGAATTTGTGGAAATAGTGAGTCCCTTTGACGCTGAAGATTGTTTGAGGGGTGGAGTGCACATTTTAGATAGACCAAGTTATTCACATGGTAGGTTATTAAAGTACTGGTTTGTATTCATTTGGTGTCTAGACAGTGTAACTCTTATGGAGTGGTATTCGGTTATCATTATGGTATCGATGTGAGTTGCAAGGAAGTTTCTTTTGAAAACCTTTTGTGATGTGACCCGTTAGGGCAAGTTTGTTTAGATTGATGAATAGATGTTGCTGGTATAGAGAAGAAATTTTTTTATGGGAGCATGTGGACTCAATGTATGAGAAGTTGAAGGGTGATAAAATTCTGTTATTTCTGGTGGAGTTGTATAGCAGCTTAGTGTGAGTACCTGCGAGGAATAAGTGTTTGGACGAGGAGAGTGGAAACGTAAGTAAGATTATACGAATTCATGGGTGTAATTTTTGTAATTGGCCTTGAGTGAATCGAGTGTCTTGGTAGAATGTGGGTAAGATAAAATAATTAAAGTACGCAAATGGTTCTTGGTTCGGTTGTGTGGCAGAAAGTGTGTGAAGGGATTGAGTGATGATGATAAGAGAATTTAGAATCAAGAGTTAATACTGTTCAGTTAAAGGATTGTAAGGTGGATGGTACGTACGTGAAGGAAATATATGACGAGGTTGTGATTGGATTCATATAAGTAAGCATATACCTGGAGAGCGTTTAACCTATGTGGTATATTTAGCCCTAGTGACTCATTAGGTTCAAGTGGCGGTATTATTGTTGATGGCCGTAAGGCTAGAGTAGTCTTCGATGTACGTATGAATATGATAATGAGCTGGTTTTCAGTAGAATGCCAGTTTTTCTAGACAGAAATGAAGATTGCTTGAAATCAGTTTTGGTGATGGGCTAGTTTAGAGACATATGATCGCTTGTAGAAGTCATACTCGATGTAAGTTATGTTTTGGAGCCAACGTGTTCTCAATGATAGACTGGGGTCATGATACCATGAGTTGAAAATGCGGGAGTCAGATATACCCAAGATTGCCTTTAGGACTTGTTACGAGCATTATGAATTTGTGGTGATCCCTTCGGGTTAATGAATGTACCTGCTATGTTTATAAACCTAATGGATCGGGTGTTTAGAAGCTTTCTAAACGAATTTTTAATTGTGTTGATAACTGATATTCAGTTATATTCTCGGAGTGAGGAGGAATACAGGAAACATTTGAAGATTCTTTATAGATCATGAGAAAGTACAAGTTATTTGTAAACCTTGGTAAGTGTGAGTTTTAGTTGAACCGGGTGATGTTTTAAGGTCATGTTATATCTGAAGAAGAAATTCAAGTGGATTCAACAGAACTAGAAACAACAGTTAATGGGAAGAGGTTAACTAACGTGACAGAGATTCGAATCTTATTGGGGCTAGCTGGTTATTTTATATGTTCCTTGAAGATTTGGTAATAATTAGTTTAAAGTGTTCAATAGGGCAAGACAACCTTTATGCTAAGTACTAAACATATGAGCTCGACCTTATCCACACCTGCAATAAAGAACAACTCAAGTAATCAAAGATACAATTTTGAGAAACGAGAAGGCACAATGTTAGTAAATCATCCTTAAAACGGTGAAGTACGAGGCGAAATTTCGGGGACGAAATTTGTTTAAGGGGGGTAGTTTGTAACGACCCGGTACAAACCCTAGTTGTAACAACCCTATTGGTAACGAGCCATGTAATGACCCTACTCAAACCCTGGTGTTAGTGACGGATAGTCTACGATGCCATAAAACACAGAAGAAGTTCTGAACCCTAACTCGAATCGAATACTCTAAGTTCGACCTGAAACCCCAACAAGATCCAAAACTTAGGCAACAAAATCTTAGCACCCGGAGAGTCTCCTAAAATTCTAAATTAAGTATATATCAAGAAATAATGAATTAAAAATCAAGAATTCTCATAAATAGGGTAAAATGACCGTTTTGCCCATAATATAGCAAAAAGTCTTAAAAACTCAAATTTTGACATATGATATCCTAAATCAAGGATTTAAGTAAAATTAAGTGGTAAAATACAAAATAACATCAAAAATGCCAAAAATACCCCTTACTGGCCGACCACCTTGGGAAATGTGCTAAAAAGTGACTTTTTGCTTTATTTTAGCATAAAATGTGAGAATTATATTAAATGAAGCATTATGATGATCCCATACTTGTTGAAAAAGTAATAGACATAATAATATAATGATATAAGTCAACAAAAGTAAACAAATTATTATTGAAGTTCATACACAACGAAATAAGTCAAAAAGTCCTATGTTGTCAAAATAGCTTAATTTGACTTAAAAGACTACATTTATTTAACCAATTTCTATGAAAACTATGATAATACATAAAAATACTATATTTCCCATAAATATATCAAAATAATAAGTCTCAATAGGAAAAGAAATCAAAAAGATACATTAAATTAATTTTTAATGTATTTTTTTGCACAATAATAGCACAAAAATCGAGACAAACCCCTTGATTGATAGGGGATCAGGTTTTTGCCCCCCAAACAGCCACCTAGCTACTTTTATCTTTCCAAAATCAGAATTCTAGCCTCCAAGAATAAAATCAAGTTAAATCAAATTCAAATCACATTTAATGAAATGAAGAAAAAAGGGAAACTTCGTATACTTTTTGTCTCCCATTTTTGTCTCCTAGCCTTTGCCTATTTAAACTAAGCCCAAACACCTCTTGTCCCCTTCAAAGTTTCGTGCAAGAGAGTGAAGGACCAAACCTTCAATTCTTCTTGAAGTATTCCATGAGTTTGAGGAAGAAGAAAGGGAGGAAAAAGAAGAAACCGAGGAAGTTTTTGAAAACTAAGTCCAAATCAATGCTCCACCATCCTTTGATCTCTCAAATATGTAAGTAAAATCACTAAACCTTGTATCTAATATCCCTCAAAATATCCCCCAACACACTCCTTTAAGCCCCTTAAAAATCAAGAACCGAAATCGAACTGAAAAGGTGTCGTAATTGGAAACTTAGGGGCTGTTTTGATTATGAATGATTTGAGATATTGTTGTATATTGTTATCTTTGAGTTTTATGATCTCTAATGGTGTTGGAGTCTTGATATTTAAGTTTTAAAGACAAGCATGCAAGGAAATAGAACCAAAACTTGATATAACATAAGTAGAGGATCTAAATCCTAAGAGGCTCAATTTTTAAGGACTTTGAAGTTTCTGCCCTGAGATTGGAAATGACATAACTCATTGTATAAAATTGATCTAAGTATGAATTTTATGTCCATAGTTATATTTTTGTGTTATCTTTCATTCAAAGTTGGTTTCAACTCATTTTCATAACCAGAACGCAACATATTGCAATTTTACCAAAGTGTGTCATTTCTCAACCTGTCAACACTACTGACTAAGAAATCCTACTTTAAAGTGAGATCCGAACTTTGCTCAAACCATGAAAGTTTTAGATAACATGTATATCCATTTATCCACCAAAACAAAGAACACAATAATGATATTTGAAAGGTCAAAAACCCTTTGAAAATCTCTATTTATCTTCAGTCCCCGAGAAACATTCTGTCACATATTTCTATATAGTTCAAAACACCTATTTTTAGTGACCTATTCCAACAGTGGGCTATATGAACATTGTAGTTAACATATTAAAGTATTTGGTTACCAAAAAACAGACCTTAAATCCTTGGGATGATACCCCAAAACTATTTCAAACCCTCTGTCCAAAATCGGCTCTGCTGAGTTTTGGCAGCTTACAGAACCTACTTTTTAAATTGGCCAAAACGTCTAACTTGTGTCAAACGACTAGCCTTAGCTCTAGACATGGAACTTGTAGGAAACTTGTTAGGATATAACATACTAAAAATGGGCTAATTTGGACTTTATTTGGTACCCCAAAACTGAGAATAACATAAGCTAATTTTTGGTAAAAATCTGGAGTAAATACTGAACTATTTTTGCTTAGAATGAAATGTTCACCCAATTGCCTTAGGATTTGACCTTGGTGTTAAATAAGAGAATTGTAGGATATATTTTTATCTAAATGTTGTATAAAAATCATAACTTGATTACCAGTCTAGATACCCTAAAACCTTATTGGACCTTTTAATTTAATACTTGACTTTTGGCCTTAAATTTTTTTGAGTGTATGATTGAGTATTCTTTGCCACGAGACCCGAGTTTTTGTATAATGAATGAATTGAATTAGTTGATTTGCATCTTAAGTGAATGTATGATGATTTAGAACTTATGCTATCATGTTTAAATCATATCTTGAGAATTGTGCCTTATGCTTTGCAGATTGTACCATGAATCTTGCCATGCTAGTTGATGCCATGCTATAAATAGTTGCACTTGAGATCCATATTATACATCATTGACATTGTTACTTGCATCCTGGTATATTGGAGTCTATTTGTGCAAACCGTTGTTGGGATGGGCTGCGTTGAGATTACTCTTCTTGGTTCTAAGTCTAGGGCGTCCCTGGTTGCCATTTTCGAAAATATTTTGGGATGTATTCTCCTTGTACACCCTGGGTGTGTCCCCGGTGTTACAAAATTGGTTTTTACATCCTGGGTGCATCCCCGGTGTTTGCAATGATTTACAGATGTTTTTGGGCACCATTGGTTCGTCGCTAGCATTCTGATTTCGATGGATTGGACTTTGGGTAAGTCTGGAGAGAGCCTAGTTTGGGCGGTTCTAAATTTCTCATATTGGTACTTTGCATAATGTGAACATCTCTTGAAATCTTCTTAGACTTTGGGTTGACACCGGCGAAGGCATCACGCATCTTAAGGTGGGTTTTGTGCGCATATAATTGTCGGTCCCGGATAAGGGTGGCTGAATAATTGGGTGGCCGGCCCCCACGCCATTGCCATTGAGTAAAACAGCTGTGGCATGAAGCCATGCGACGTGGTTACTATTTGCAACGAGGCGCAATGATGGCTTTGGTGATCAATTTGTCCAATAAAGTCTACTCTGGTGATTCCCGGCGTGGAATTCCTGTTTCTTAGTTGGGTGCATTTTGGGTTGGGCATCTGCATTTCATACACGCATGTTTATTGACTTGTCTACTATCCTGTCATAAATTTGACCGTCTCCTTGACTATAAACTATACTGGGTGTTTTATGGTATGTGTTACGGTGAATTTTGTGCCATGAGATTAGTTAAAAGGTTAGAGTGTTTTGCTTCTGGGCCTTGGCTCATGGCATTCGTGCCACCGGTAGGGAGGAGTTCTTGGAGGAAGTCATCCCAGAGGGAGAAGAAGAGTTTGAAGAACATGGTAGAAAGTTTGGCCCAAAGGTTAGATATGGTCCATTTTTTTCACGAAAGCCTAAACACACACAAGATCCAAGACTAAGAAAGAGGCCTAACTAGGAAGAATGACCCAATTCAAGTAAGGCTAAATTTTTTAATTTAGGCTTACAAAAATTAAAAAGAAAGTCCACGGGTCAAGTCTAACTTAAAAAATAACCATCTTCGCATGTCATGCATATGTTCATTCCTAGGACTTAGTTTTTTAAAAAAATCAAGTCCTAGGAAATAGACTACGAATGAACATATGCATGACATACGAAGATGGTTATGCCGGATGCAACACAGTTTTCACCAAAAACTAATTCCGTTTTCCAAAACCAAATTCCTTTCACATGACCAATTTTTCATTTACCAAAACTGTGGTTTAATGTTCACTCCCAATTCACATTCAACCATTACAACATGACACCAAACCATTCCCAAACAAACCCAAGGTTTTTTCCAATTCTCAACTCATCCATATCATTCAATTAAGGTTTACCAACCCAATTCGATTATTGATTTAATTAAGTACTAAAATTCGGACGACACCTATAGACCCATGCATAGTCATCACAATCGGGCCATGCGAGGCCCAAGGGATAACTACCCATTTTATAGCCCGATACAGGTGGAATATGCAGTTCATCAAGTCCATGAATGTTGCAAGATCGTTCGTTAAATCGAACGACATAACTAAAAACTCGCAGTGACCATAACGAGTTTGGCAGGTGATCTTCGCTATATCCTTTTCCCGAATCCTCAACTGGTGAAATCTCGATCTCAAATCAATTGTAGAAAAGCAGTATGAACCCTTTAATTGATCAAATAAGTCATCAATCCTTGGCATAGGATACTTATTTTTCACTGTTACCTGATTTAGCTTCTGATAGTCAATACACAATCTCAAGGACCCATCCTTCTTCTTGAAAAATAAGGCCAGAGCTCCCCATGACAATATATTTGGGCGTACAAACCCCTTATCAAGCAACTCTTGAAGCTGTACCTTAAACTCTCGATGGCAACTCACGACTCGGTGGCGACTCAAGATCGATAGAAAACTTTACCTCACAACTCGGTGGCAACTCAAAAAGATCATCAGGGAAGACTCTAGATAGTCGTAAACCATAGGGGAAAAATCTCTTCAAACCCCAATAGCCTCATCTAACTTGAGAGAAGAAAAGAGGAAACTAATGTTTCCTCAGTTTCACACAATACCAGGCATGGGAACCAAACCATCGTCCCGATCACCCATGAAACAAAAATAATCACCATCAGGTGTACCAATCGATACCCTTCATCGATCACAATCGATAAAGGATGATAGGTGGTCAGACAATCCATCCCTAGGATGACATCAAACGTGGTCATGTCGTGAATGATGAAATCAAACTCTAAACAGCGGCCAACAACCTCTAACTCACAGGATCTACAGATTCGTCCCAACACCACGTTCCCACTGACCGGGGTCTCTACACACAGCTTGCTACCCAATAAATCTATCTCTAACCCCAAAGAAGTTGCAAAAGCGAATGATATAAAAGAGTGCGATGCTCTCATGTCGAAGAGAACACTGGCCTATGATTTGTACACTAAGAGAGTACCTCAAATAACTAAGGTCGTTGCTACAACATCAGGCGCAACCAGTGCCTTGGAGGAACTGAGATCTGTGAGGCTATAGACTCGGGCCTACGGTCCCCTGGTCTGTCCACCATAGTTCTGCACTACAGGCTGTTGCACTAATTGAACTGAGGCACCCCTTTCCATAACCCTAGAAGTCTAAGCTACTGGTTGCTGCTACTGTCGATATGCTTATCGTCCCTATGCAGACTAAACAACTGGTGCACCTGTCGTGCTCTGTTCAGTCCCTCCCTAAGGACAACTCCTACAAAAATATCCCAGATGGCCACACCCAAAACAAGCTGGTGGCTCTCTCCCCTGAGGCTAAATAGGTACTAAACTCTAGAATTGCCTCTTTTGCAGACAATTCAACGCATGATGCCTTGGTTACCTGCACCGATAACAGATGGGCTCCCTCTGCTCCGACCTCTCTAATGAAGCTACCGAGGGTGCTGGTGCAAAAAACTACTGCTGATATGATTCTATAAGATGAGAATTAGGATTAGCTGACCTTTGTCGCTTATTTTTGCGCCCCTCAAACTGCCCACTACCTCCACCTTGCTGGGTTCTGCTCTCTCTAGCCCTTCGTGTTTATTCAAGGTATTTTCGATGGTGATGGCTAACTCCCCCAAATTCGTAAATACGTGCATCCTCAATGCCGCCACTCAATCTTTGATCGCGGGTCTCAAATCCTTCTCAAACCTCTTTGCACACAATTCATCTGTAGCTACAACTACCTATGAAAAATGGGACAAGCTAGCGAACTCTGCCTCGTATTAAACCATAGTCATAACTCCTTGGATGAGAGAAAGAAATTACTCCTGATATAGGTCCCTTGAGGAGTCAGAAAAGTATTTCTCGCGAAAGTTGCCCATGTTCTATCCACGGTAGTTCTGGCAAATTTTCACCATTTGTGGGCGTCACCCTTCAGTTGAAAAGTGGCAAATGCAACCCTCAAGTCATCCTCGACTATCTGTAATGTATCTATAATCCTCGTCATAAGCTCTAGCCATTATGTGGCCACCTTAGGATCAGGATTCCCAACAAAGGAAGGATGGCCAAGACGTCGGAACTCCCGCATCACAACAGTTGCCCTCATCTCGAGTACTCTCGCCCTTCTCTTAGCGGCCTCAGCTAGCGACAGATGGAACCCACCATCTCATGTAGCAACCCTACCCCATCTACCGATCCTTGGGGAGCACTAGCATCCCCAACATTAGGGATTGGCACATCCCCTTGGCCTAAACCACAGCCACAGTCTCGACCACGACTTCATCCTCTCCGCGCAAAAATTACTTCTATACGAAAGCAATATAGAACATAACAACATAAGATTCAACTTATTTATTTTCTCATTCACATTCATTGAGCCTTTTTTCAAAACATTCTGTTCTTTCATGTTATCTGTATTACTTTCTCATTACCCAATTTCTCACAAAATCGTATTACATTCTCATTACTCGATTTCTCATAAAATCGTATCACAACCAATCAACTAGTGCCGAATGCAGCTTGTAAAAACATCATCCCATTTGCCCCCAATAGGCTACATGAAGCCGCTGTGGAATGGGTCGCTCTATAACTCATCACGACACAACCACCACATTTCAGGGGCTAACTCGTGGGCATGTAGTCCTTATCTTGTGCAAGTTTTCGGTCTTTCAACGCGAAGCTGTGCAAGCCCAACTTAATTCACATTAATCCATACTCAGTTCATTATTCATTAATTACTATCATTTTCACAATTCGGGAGTCCAACCCTACAACCGATTCCTCTCCCAATCATTTTTTTACAATTCGGGAGTCCAACCCCACAACCGATTCCTCTCCCAATTCAAATTCCCAAATTTTCATTTCAATTCCAATATCGAGTTTCCCATTTCATTTCCAAATCACATTCTATTTTAGTATGAAATCTCTCTTTTCAAGTCACATGCATCATACACCTCAATAAACAAATTCTCAATTTCAATTATATATCTTATCATCTTCAATATCCAATTTCTCATAGCTTTCAACAATATATAACTTACTTGATGGGAAACGACATATTTAAACAAGTAGAATGCACCCATCGTATACGCACACGATTAAACCTTTAACAACCCCCTTTCACATACTTAGATTTAGTTAGCTTTAAATAAAACCTTCAAGCATCCATTCCCTCTTTTCAAAATTTCCATTCTAATTAGAAAACCCAAAATTTTCATAAAATCCAACCCATTAATCCAACTCACACATTTCATGTCGTTTGAAGAAAATGGAATATACCCATCATAGACACATATACTAGTTTGAAACCCATGTTTTCCTTCTAAACTCTTTGGATTTTAAATGATGACCATGCCATACCACAAACCCTCAAATATCCATTATTACTCTTTCGAAACCATCATTGTATGTAGAAAATCCACTTTCATCGTAAAATCTAACCTACCAGTCTAACACATGCATCCCAACCCAAATATATTTATATAGGTGTATCCATAGCCTAAAGGACATGAAATTTGATAAAAAGTCCAATGATGATGAAAATAATATTTTCCAAGACATTCAGCTAAAAACGGGCAAAAAACAGTTAGGAAAATCTGACATACCCCCACTATTTTAGTCATGACTTTTTCTACAAATGAAATTTTGTTACGAGAGTAGTGTTATTAGAAAGAAGACTTTCGGGACTTCAGTTTGAGTACAATAATGACCCAATTCAGAGTCTGAATGATAGAGATATGATCAGCTGAACTTGGCCTAGCGCAGCCAATCCGCTCGAGTGGATGAAGGGGCGCTCGAGCGCCTAAACTCTCAGCCATGAGATGGCTCGAGCAGACTGGGCTCCGTTCGAGTGCACTACAGTCCAAGAAAACCCCATAACTTCTCCTGTTTTGAGTTCTATACCACCAATACACTTAAACATTCACAATCAAGCTTCCAATCCCTACTTCCATCCTAAAACATAGAATTTCAAGTATCTTAAACCCCTTTTATGCAATAAATTCTCAAAATCATGGTTAACCATTTCTCAAAAGCTCAAATTTTTGTAAAACCCAACTCATTCATGTAATCAAACATTCCTAACTCAACCCACACACATACAACTCTATCAATTCTTCAATCATGCATGAAATCAATTAGATTTTACTCGCAGAACCAAAATATCAACTCAAATCAACACAAAACACAAGAGATAGTCTAGATCCTACCCTAGATTGCTCAAAACCTTGAGATTTCATCAAATCTCTCCTCCTAGGGTTTGGATTATGTGTATTCTTTCCCCCTTGGTGCTCAATCTTCCACCTCCTTGCTCTAAAGCTTGATCTCCACGCTTGTACACTTCTAATCTAGCTTCAATCTTTCATTTCCATGGTGGAGGGTTAAGGTTTCATGAGGGATTTGGGTTTCTCTCTCTAGGAGAGGAAGAAGAAGAGAAGAGGAGAAGAAGAAACACAAATGAGGGGGGAGGGTGTCTCACGTGGGTTATGTGGGCATGGGTTTTAAATAAAGGCCCCCAACTTTCTCCAAGCTTCGAGATTATTCCAAACATTTCCCGATAATCCGCTCGAGTGGACAGACCACCGCTCGACCCCTGAAGCTGAATTCTATGAAGTTCCCAAAAACTCAACTCGAACTTTCAACTTTGCTCAGATTTTATTATTTCAAAGTTTTTTAACATACCCATATTAACATTATTCATTATCATGTATCCCAATTTCAATCCACATATCATTAATTCAATCGTTAACGAACAAAATTCTACAGCACCCACGCCCAAACTTAATTATGTCTCCTCTTTTAACCGAAAACATGGAAGAACAAAATAAACACTTATCGGGTTGTTACAACTTTCACCCCTTTGAGAATTTCGTCCCCGAAATTCATCTCACATCACCCCTTAGATAATTGAAATAAATTCCATACTCTCGTTTCCCTATTATTTCCATTATCACATGGTAACATTACATCAAACTTCTCCTTAATCAGAATATCTTTCCACATAATTTGCTAATCGTTTGGTCTATATAGCATCTCTCTTAATCTGCAATCCTGATTATTCTTTTGAGATGATATGACTCAAGGTTACACCAAAAACAGCTGCGTCTATAGTAACAATCTTCTAGAAGTGCACTCAAAATTTCCAATACAGGAGATCATAACATCATATCGTAATAAGGATGCTAACACACCTTTGTCTCCAAAAGTGGCACACTAACATCAGGCTTAACTTTAGAACGCTAATATTTCACAAATATTAGAATCATCCATATATCATCGGACCTATCGGAAAGTTGTACTCATACCGGGCTTGACCAATCTAAAACGGTTCATCGTTCAACACGACGTCAATTATTACCCAAAATCAACACTTAAATGCTTTAAATTAAAATGGGTCGAGTCTCTACATAGGACAAAACTCAACACCGGAGCTGGACTCAACCACTCCTACATTAGTCACCGATAATCCCTCCATGACCACTATCTCACACCGCATACACATTCTCGAAGAGTAAATATCCTCAACCCAAACTTAAAATCAAACTAAACACACGGGGACTATCACCGCTAAGGTTTTCCCAATATATACCAAGCACTACTCTGTTAACCCAAACACACGTTGCCAAACTCTGATGTTGTTCATAAGGGTTACACACGTTACCCTAAAGATCGCCCATGCCCTTATGACCAACAAACAACCACAAACTCGAAACCACATCACTACTTGCATTACATCACTCTAGTACTTTAACCATCAAAACTAACACCGCCACCTGAACTCCATGAGTCACTAGGGCTAAGCACACCACACAATTCAAACACCTCACAGGTGCACACCTACCTATACAAACTGAATCATATCCCTGGTCATGACGCCATACACGTACCCATCGGTCTCTCGAGTTTACAATGCCCAAAACTAGGCAATTATTGATCTTCCACAATTACATTACCCCACTCATCAACACTATCTTATACACTCGTTCTTTCCTGCCAAATAATCGAACCACTCTTCTCACTTTACTTTTTCTATTTCACACACAACTCATCACAACATTCGATCTTCTCACAGCAGATCACCCAGAATCACACAACTTACTTCACACACCCTCCCTTACGTTTTCTTTGTTCTCACCCAAACACTTACTCCTTCGTACTCGCGCTATGCTATTACGCAACTCCACCGGAGCCAATGGAACTACATTATTCCTCAACCACTCATACACAAAGTCCACACATACCCACGAAAAATTTTTTCCCAACACAAATAACGTTCACATACCGATCTAAACAAACAAGCTTGCTCCAAAGGGCCACACCACAAACGTTTTTTTTAAAGCAACTCCTTACGACTTACATTGCTACCACAAACAAAAATCAAACACCAACTCCACATGAACTACACCGTTTAGACGCCAAATGAACCAAAACCGATACTCAAGAACTCATCACGTAAACAACTCAATCACTGAACTCCCTTATGGATCTCATTCAACGAGAGTTAAAGCTACCAACATTTCATACAAATTAGACTACATTTCCAGAAACGTCACCCAAATGCTCGAGTTCACAAGGTAAAGTAAACAGGCTCTTCAAGGAACCACGGGCAAATGAATCCACACTCATATGATCCTAATGTTTAATTACCACCAAGGAAGAACAATCACACTGGATAACCAATTATGAAACATCTCTCTTCCTAGAGAAACCATGAGTCAACTCTAGGCTCTTACTTAACGTCACTACCTTTTAGGGTAACCATCACACACTCGGTTTAAGAGAAAGTTAACCACTAGTCCTTGTAAAGACATTGTACATCATAATATAAACATTATCGGCCACCATTCACAATGAGTATACCACTCGTCACACTAGGTCTTCACACTTAGATATCTACTTAAGCACATTAACTATCACTCACTCCTTCACATCCCAACGACGCATCGCAGGCGTCCACAAGACCCTCACCAATTAACCACCAAGGCATAACACCACACATACTCGCATCACTTTAGGACATATCCTCACGGGGTCAAGTCACACCAACTTGATTCCCATTAGGTAGGCCACAACCAAATGGGTAGGCAAAAACCACGCCACAATCTTGAGCTCGCAGCTCCAGTACACCCATCAAAAAACATAAAACGTTCAATCGAGAACACCTGTCTCTTATGTCACTACACGTGTACCACCAGCACATAGTTATCTGAACATGAAAGCAAGTACACGCAACACGAACAAAACAAACCTCGTCTACCAACTCTAGACCAAATGGCACCACCTTATCACTCACCCCTAAGGGTAAAACAGCACCACCACATCTAGGCCTTAAGCCAGATACTGACCACCGCCATCATCCCCTTAAGGGATCTCTACCCATCAACACGTCGTCCTAAAACGACCGAGTCAGCTATACCAACAACATCTGTCACATGCCCCACAAGTCTCACACAATCACACTCACATTCTTACCAAACACCATGTATTCCACATAGTCTTCTAATCTTGAAAACGACAACCCAAGCCACAAAACTCTACTCTGTGAAACTTCCCAAACAACCTCGGATCATCATTCACCACATCATAAGTACCACCGATATACATCTCACCATACATACATGTATATCACTCGAGAATTAATCCATCGACAACATCTCTAACCCACATACTCATCATTGTACAACTCTCGACTCATACTAATGGGTGCAACTTAGCAATATGCTTTAAAAGAAACTCAAGGGTCATCAATAGACTCTTAAAACTATCTGGCACCACTATGGCTACCAATAACACCCTATAGGGTAAAAGACATTCCTAAACACTATCTAAGCCCAGACTTTTTAACACACCATAGGCCAAAAATTATTACGCTCTCGTCCACTATGCACTCATCCAATATGCTCCCGTCCATACCCAATCTCGGGGCACACAACTTATAACATAGCACGGCTCAAGACATAGCACAGCTCATGACGTACATAATCCTCAACATGCCCAAAATCGCACCTCATATCCAACCACAACAAACAACCTCCAAAAGGTTTTAAACACCCTACCATACTTATTCGTCAAGCTACGGGAAGCACAACACACAACGGGCAACTAACTACGGTCACCCCCAACTAACATGGGTACAATACACTCCAAACAATTAATACTCATCTCACGAGCTTACATCCACCACAATCACTATCACTGGGTCACACTTTCACAACCCACACCACCATCTAGACCACAACTCATCCTAGCCCCACAGGCATAACTCCTATATCTAGGATATCACAAGTTGGCTAGGTTAAACTCAACTTAACCTTCTAAAGCCAAGCTAACACACTACACACCACCTAGGCATATCACACCAACACATATTCACATATTGAGGGAAAACCTTAGAGTAATGCAAAAATTTAGGCAACTAATCTAGATTTCTCATAGATAAAATGTCGGCCAAATTCTTTTCTATTTTGAACCCCAAAGTAGTTGATCAAACGCCAAATGGCATGCCACGTCACTCCAAGACTCAACCGCCCATGCCCATTGTGGCGTTGGAATTTAGGGGTCAAAAATAAGGGAAGTCAAAGATGTTTTGAAAAATATTTTAATCACCTTGAAAGTCAAATTTTGAAAACCCTTTTGTTGAAAATAGAGTCGCCACTTAGTTTTTGAGAAAAACAAAGAAAAACAAAAATGGCTATTGATCTTTAAAATGTTTAACCAGAGAAAGAGGGTTCGGGAGTTAAGGTACGAATCGGGAAAGGTGTTAGGCACCCCGTTCGCCCTACCGTAAGGTTGGCCTCTACTAATCACCATTGGTTATTTAATAGAATTTTTTAAATGCATGCAAATAAAAAAATAGACGCAAAGGGAGAACATCCAAAATCAAATATAAAAAATACATAAAATATGTACATAGCATTCCAAAACGAATAAGTGTCAAAAGAAAAAAAAATTCAAGTCCTATGACATACAATTTCTATCTAAAGGATACATGAAATACATACCCACATGCAATAATATTAAAACAACCTAACTTGCATGATTTGGTTAAAAGAATAAAAAAGTGCGAGAAATTGGCAAAACTACTTAAACATAGATTTGCTACAAATGAAAAATTAAACTATCCTAAACATACTTTCAAATAAAGAAATTAAAACTTGCATATTACCAAAATTAACTAGGTTAACATTAACATTATGAATCAATAAAGAAATGAAAAATGCATAAAAGAGAAAAAAAAATGCTAAAAGAAAGCCTATTTAGCAAAGAAATTTAAAATAAGAGTTTTTAAATATTTAAAAGAAAGAAAAAGAATTTGAAAAAATATAAAGGGTAGAAAATGCTATTAAGAAGAAAATCTAATTATTTACATAAAAGATGAAAATAAGAAGAATAAAAGAACATTAAAAAATGTCTTTATATTTTTGTGCTTTTTGTTGTTAATAGAAGAAAAGAAAAGAAAAATATTATAGAAAACAAGTTAAGAAAATTTAGTTATTAACACTTTTACATTTTAAAAGAGAAGAAAATAGAAAATATGAAAAAAGTACTGGAGTATTTTTAAGGGAGAAAATTATGCACTACTAAAAAAAAGTAAAATTAGCTTAAAACCCATGACTTCTCCAGTGACGTGTACCGTATTTCAGACCCTATCATCTTCTTACATAAGTAGTAGATGACCTTTTCGATTCCAATTTCTCCTTCTTGGGCAAGCATGCATCCCATAGCCGAGTCAGCCACTGACAAGTAAAGGATCAATGGCCTATCAAGTTTGGGAGGAGCTAAAACATGTGAGTTTTGTAGATATTATCGTATGGCATCAAAGGCGTCTTAGCATTTTCGATCCCATTCGAATTTGACCCCTTTCTTTAGTAGACGTAAGAGCGGCTCGCTGGTAGTTGTCAATTTTATGATGAAGCGACTGATAAATTAGATCTTCCCTAAAAAACCCATGACTTCTCACTCGGTCCTCAGAGGAGGCATTTCTAAAATTACTTTAATCTTTGAGGGGTCGACTTTGATGCCCCATTGGGTGATCTTAAATCTAAGTATTTTTCTGGCGATGACTCCAAATGCACATTTATGTGGGTTAAGCCCACATAAATGTAATGTGGCCATCCAAAAAAGAAAATAAAAAGAAAATAAAAATAAAAGAAAATAAGATCATAGAAAAAGAAAATTGATTCTTATAAGAAAAATGAATACTAATATTACAAGAAAAGAAATGCTAAATGGAACATTATTAAAAATAAGAAAATAAAAGATTAGAAAAGGAAATTACACTAATAAAAGAAAAGAAAAGAAAATAGAAAAAGAAAATTAAGCTAAAAGAAAAATAGAATGGAGCATTAGCATTAGAAAAAAAAAAAGAAAATAAAACTACATTATAAGAAAATAAATAAGATACTGAGAAAAGAAAAATTACACTACTAGAGAAAAGAAGAAAATGAAAAATAAAGACTAATGAAGGAATATTAAACCAAAAATAAAATGGAATACTAGTGTTACAAGAAAAGAAAATGAACCAAACTACTATTAAGAGTAAACTAAATAGATGCTAAAAAATTAAACTAATGCTAGAAAGATAAAAAAAATATTAAAAACAACTATTTATCTTAAATGTAAATGTAGTATTAATTACTGCATTCACATAAATGTAGGTGTATTATTACAACAATTAACAATATTATTGAGTTATAATTGCCAAAATATGTTAGCACCATTTAATGAATACAAATGAAAATTACAATATACTAGGTGTGAGTGCGAAATAATTAACAATTAAAGAAGTGAGAAAAAAATTATGTTATATGAAATAAACAAGATTAACTATGTAAATGAAAGAACGTGCAAATTGAAATTGAATCTTAACCCGGTCACCCAAAAGAAAAGAATTGGAGTTAGAAAGACCAGGGATCTAAACGAAGTACCTGAATCATGGAATCCTCAAATTGGGGAATGTGCTTCAATCCTCGGGTGCTGATTCCAAGCTAAGATTTCAATTAAAAGGTGTCGGAGGTTCGGGACTCGGTATTTCGGCAGGGCTTCGACGTCGGGGCTCGGGATCACTCGATGTATCGGCAGAATCTCTCTCACTCTAAATTCGTACTGAAAACGTACGCTGGAGTACAGTATTTATAGAATTCTTCAACCAATGAGGTGTTGCCACGTTTTGGGACACGTCAGTCCATTTGAACTTAGCAGTCGCCATGATGAAAGATGGCAGTCGCCATGTTTTTGAAAGGTTCCACAATGTTCTATGGCAGTCACCACTATGGAAGCTGGCAGTCGCCATGATGAAAGATGGCGATCGCCACTTTTGGCTAGGGTTTCCACAAAGTTCTATGGCGGTCACCAGAATGTGAGTTGGCGGTCGCCTTACTTGGGCAGCAAATTTTGATGGTTCGTTAAAATTTTATTAGTTTGAAGGTTTTGGGCTCAAATACCGAGTTTGGATCACTTCTCGAGAATTGTATCAATGCACTATTCCACCTGTTTTTGTCATCGAATTCACCTAAGATTGGGCAGGGTCGAATTGGAGTGTCTACAATTGCCGCTCTTTGATATAACTTGCATAGCGACGCGTGAAGCAGGTTTTATCAAAGACCCAGAGACAATAACCGTTTGACCAAGCCGTCAATCTTAGGCCACAAACACACAAACATGCATATGATGTTGGTCTACCTAAATTTTTATCGATCTGCCTACGTACCCCTTTTGCTAGGGATCAGACCAGAACGTAGTTCATGGGGCAAAATGCAAAGGCATAATGATAAAAAGCACGATGCAAATGCTAACATGAATAAATGCTTACATAATGCAGATAGGTATAGTGTAATGCAAACACAAGTTACTTTATAAGGAGGACCGACGAGCCAGTTTATGGTCTTGAGGAGGATCGACGAGTCAATTTATGGTCTTGAAGTGGACCGACGAGTCAGTTTAGGGTCATGAGAAGAACCGTGGAGTCAGTTTAGGGTCATAAAGAGGACCAATGAATTAGTTTAAGGTCATGAGGAGGACCGAGGAGTCAGTTTAGGGTCATGAGGAGGACAGATGAGTCAGTTTAGGGTCATGTGGAGGACCGATGAGTCAGTTTATGGAGTCAATTTAGGGTTATGAGGAGGACCGAGGAGTCAGTTTAGGGTCATGAGGAGGACCGATGAGTCAGTTTAGGGTCATGAGGACGATCGAGGAGTCTGTTTAGGGTCGCGAGTAAGACCGAGGAGTCTGTTTAGGGTCATAAGGAGGACCGACGAGTCAGTTTAGGGTCATGAGGAGGACCGAGTCAGTTTAGGGTCATGAGGAGGACCGAGTTAGTTTAGGGTCATGGGGAGGACCAACGAGTCAGTTTAGGGTCATGAGAAGGACCGACGAGTCAATTTATGGTCTTGAGGAGGATCGACGAGTCAGTTTAGGATTATAAGGAGGACCAAGTCAAAATATCAAACTAATAGGTCGAGTTAAGACGTAATAATTTGAAACGAAGGATAAAAATAATTAAAAGTCAAGTTGCGGCTTAAAATTAAATTTATCGGGAAGGATATTCACGACTTAATAGATCGAGTTAGGACCGAAGAGTTCGGAACGGGACGCGAGTTAAAAGCCAAGTTATGGCTAAAAACTAGATTTATCGGAAGGAGAAAACACCTTCGAAAGATAAGGGTTTAATGCACACATAATTATTTTTGGAATTATTTTTAAAACACACAAGATTTTCTCGAAATATTTTTAAGCAGCGCCCGAGATTATAAAATTTATTTTTGCAAAGTTCCAGAAGTCATTTTTAGAAAATAATAAAATAAATTAAAGATTTTATGTTTTCTAAAAATTATTTTTGCTAATAAAGTAAAGAGAAAAACTTGCATTAATAAAATAGATGCACACAAAGAAAAACATATATAAAGAGCCCCAAACAGCCCCTCTAGAAACCCTAAAATGTCATAATGACGAATTGACACGATATGACTTTTGGAGATATGGCGGTCGCCAAGACCAAACCCCTCTGATATGGCGGTCGCCGGGTAAAAACCCCTACGTCATGGCGGTCGCTCACTTTGGAAGTGGTCCCCACCAACTCCAAGCGCGCATAAACTTCCCAGGGTCGCGTGGGTCTGGTTCATTCGTACACTTTACTCTCTCTCTAACGCTCCCAGACTCTCCCCAGCTCTTCCTCGCTTCCTCTTTGTCTTTCAGCTTCACAATGTTTACTCTTTTGTTTGTGATCCCATTCCTCTTCATGGCGGACCAAGGCCATGGGGATGATGACTTGGGGGCACGACGAGACCCCTCCGCTAGCGGGGTCACTTCCACGCAGCCCACTACTGCGATGGATGCTCTCGTGCTCGAGGTGGAGCTTGCCTCCTGTCGCATTGCTGAGGAAGCGCAAGCAGCTGCTACGGCGCAGGCGACTGCAGATGCTGTTGCTAAGGCCGAGATTGCTGGCTTTTTGGATCCTGATGCTGGAGATGGTCATCCGGCGCCCTTTGACCTGCACACCTATGCATTATTGCCTCATCGCGTGGTTCCGCATGGGATGAGACGCTATGAGCCTCATGATGATGCGATTGCCGCCGACATTCTTCTGCGAGAACCCGACCATCAAATGTCTCGTCGACGCCCATCGGTAAGTACCTCATCCTTACTTGTTTTAATACCAGAATATGAAATATCTCAAACATGGACGCATACCTAGGATCCCCTATATGATGATGCGATGAATGATGATGATGATGATATTGATGATATATTTTGATGTATTTGATGAATGATGATGATGACTTGATGGAATTTGATCTTAGCTTTTGGCACTTCTGCAGTGGAGACTAAAACAATAGGGACAATTAGAATTTTTGAGTGAAAATCACAAAATAAAAGGCTTGAGTTTTTTTTTCTTTTTTTGAGGAAAAACACAACTGTAGGGGAGAATTTTTATTTTTATTTTTTATTTATTTATTTATTTTATTTGGGCACGAAATCTAGAAGGGGTAATTTTGTCAATGATCTTTAAAATTTGGAGCAATTATTATTATTTTTATTATTATTTTATTCTTATTATATTATTATTATTATTATTATTATTTTCGAACTTTTGAAATTTATGGAAAATTTTAGGAATCCTTAGAAAAGTTTGGAAATAATCTTAGAAAATTGGTACAAATTCTATAAAATTTTGATAAAATTGTAAGGAAATTTTTAGAAAATTTTTAGAAATTTGAGAAAAATTTATAGAAAATTCTAGAAATTTGAAAAAAAATTTAAGAAAATCCCAGACATTTTTAGAAAACTTAGAAATTTGAGGAAATTTTTTTAGAAATTTAAGGAAAATTTTTAGAAAATCCTAAAAAATCTTTAAAAAATTTAGAAGTTTGAGGAAAATTTTAAGAAAAATCCTAAAAATTTAAGGAAAATTTTAAGAAGTTTGAGGAAAATTTTAAGAAAATCCTAGAAATTTTTAGAAAATCTTAGAAATTTGAAGAAAATTTTAGAAATTTAAGAAAAATTTTTAGAAAATTCTAGAAAATCTTAGAAAATTTTAGAAGTTTCAGAAAAATTTTAAGAAAATTCTAAAAATTTAAGAAAATTTTTAAGAAAATCCTAGAAGTTTTTAGAAAATCTTAGAAATTTAAGAAAAATTTTAAGAAAATCCTAAAAAAATTTTAAAAATTTTATAAATTTGAAAAAAAAAATTAGAAATTTTTAGGAAAACCATATAAATTTGCAAAAAATGCTAAATAAATCTCAAAAATTTTAGGAAGATTTTTGTTTTTTTTGTTATTATTTATTATTATTTTTTTGTTTTTGTTATAATTTGGACCAATTTTCAAAGATTCCTAAAAAATTAATCCTACTGGGCAAAACACAAATGTCAAATTTTTTTACATACTTGGGAACAAAATCAACATAAAATGAAAGAAATTTGCCTGGTGTACCAGGGCTTAGGGTCATTAGGAATCACGAACCTAGGGTCAGGGTGCCTAGTTTCTTAGGGTTTGAAAGAAACCGAAGGGTCGTCACTTGCATACAAACCTAGGGTTAGGGCGCCTAGTTTCCTAAGGCTTTACCTTCATATATTTTTTGCACTTTGCTTGCTCGATTTGTTCTTTATATGTTCTCTAGTTGTCTTCTTTTACATGTTGGTCATTATGCCTGGGGCTTCAAAGGTTCTGCCCCGGGGAGGTGTTGGAGTGGTATGATGCCCTCCTTGCTCCTAGTCGGGCTTATGTCGATGCCTCTGGCTTTGCTCGCTTCATACCCCTGCTGGGTAAGACGATCAATGATCGGGTATGGCTGACAGCCCTAGTTGAGCGGTGGTGGAATACCGCCAACACCTTCTATTTCACCACCTTCGAGGCTACTCTGACACCTCTGGACTTTGCCCTCATTACCGGCATTCGAGTTGGAGGAGCTTCCATCCCATTCGATCCCACCATTGCGCAGTCTGCTGACGCCCTAATGTATTTCCTCGGGGCTATTCCGGCACAGATGGATAGAGATCGAGTCAGATACACCTTGTTCTTTGATCGCTTCTAACACTTTCGGTGCACCGAGCCTCGCCACTACAAATGGGTCGCCCGAGGCTTTCTTATGTATATGTTCGGTACCTCCTTGTTTTCGAACAAGGAGAATACCGTTCACTTACATTACTTGAGCGGTTTGCCTCGTCTTGATCCGGTCGCTTCATACGACTGGGGCGGCGCTGCTTTGGCTACCCTCTACAGTTTCATGAGGACACTAACTCGGTTCCCTCAGGAGCTCAGCATTGGGGGATACTGAGAGGTATGACTTAGTTTCGACAGTTCTTCATCCATTTTTGTTATATGTTATTTCTACTTGCTCACATCTTCTTCTTTGCGGTTATGGACCTATGAGTTCCTCGGGCTTCACGTCCCGGTAAACTCAGCGGTAGACCCTCTAGTTATTCCCCGTGCAGCCCGGTGGTCTCGTGGGCTGAAGGGGAAGAAAGCCGAAGGGAAGGATCTCGACCGGTTCCAGGTGTCTTTGGACCAGCTGACCCCTGACCATATATCTTTACCATTTAATACACTACTTGATGTATTATACTGCTTATTGCGCTATTCACTATACTGCACCGCACTATTCTCCCTTTCGTTCACTGCACTGCACTGTACTTCACTGTATTGCACCGGGTACTGATTACTGCACACTATTCATCATACTGTATGTTTTACTGTTCTTTGCATTGTACCGTATCTTGAGCTGTTGTAGGTCCACTAGAATGTTTAAAGAGGCATAGAGGATCGGGCCGACGTGGATATGATTCCCAGCTGCGACACTGCTGCGAGGCTTATCCTGCTGGAGGGCCCATTTGGGCAGGAGTACTATCTGGGAGAGCGAGTGGTTCGCCAGTCGCTTAGCCTAGATCACTTTCAAATCCCGGTGGTTCCTGCAGCCTACATGCGCCGGACCGAGCAGCTGGGCTGAGTCGACCTTCTTTTGGAGCTGGTAGGGACTTATGCTGCGGAGCTGGTGGTGGCTGAGGGAGACTACACTGCTTGGTCTCGGGCCCACCTGCTAGGACTACTAAGTTCTGGCCCGACTATCCCTGGCGGGAGGAGGCGAGCATCAGAGGCCGCCGATGCTGATGCTGCTGCTGGAGGTGCTGCGGTTGCGGCTGCTGCTGGAGCAGCTGCCGGAGCTGCTGCTAGGGATACTATTGGAGGGAGGAGCCCAGAGACACCATGGGACGTCAAGACCACAGTATATGGATTCCCCTTCTATCTGCCGGTTCCTATTCCACCGGAATCGGAGTTCAGGGTTGACATCGGCCAGGTTTGTCTTCTACCTTTCCCTCAGACACTTGTTCTTTCTTTTTCTGTCTAGTTTTTTCTGAACTGTTCTCTTCCACAGGTCGATCAGGCTTGGTTAGACTGGGCGATGCTGATGATTACCGGCTTGAGAGTGCTGGTCCGACATATGGATGCCTTAATGCGGGCAGCCGGTGTTGCTTTCATACCAGTAGCCACCGTGAGTAGCTTGTGTGTTCTTTTCAAAAAAAATTCATTTTCCTGTCTTTATTCCTCTCTGAGACTTGCTCCTCTTTTGACAGCCTCCAGCTCCGGCTACCAGCGTGGTGCCACCACCAGCTCCAGTTGGACCTCCTGCTCCAACCCCGACTCGTGGTCGTGGTACCCGGGCATCTTCTCAAGCTCGTTCCAGAGGGTCAGTTTCATCTGCTTAGAGCTGATCCAGAGTTGTTTCTTCCTCCAGCAGCGATGATGATGACGACTTCAACCAGCTTTTTAAGGATGACAGTTCGGAGGCGGCTGGCCCTTCTCGTCGAGTCCACTCGAGACATACATGAGATAGAGAAAGAGAGAGAGAGAGAGAGAGAGAGAGAGCCCCTCCCCCAAGAGTTACCTTTTTTAGATACACTTATTTTGATGGGACTGCGTGCCTTATTTTGACATGTTTACATACATTTATCTGCTTCATGGGCCTGTGTGCCCCAATTTGACACATATATTTACTTGATCCATGGGCCTGTGTGCCCCTGTTTCGTTGGTTATTAGGCCTGGGTGCCCCAGTATTACTTTGCTACTTTTTGATGCACTTTGGGCCTTCGTGCCATTTCATTATCTGCTTATCCGCCTGCTGTATGACTTTCTCTTCAAAACTGCCTTAGATGCATAGTTCAGATGTCACAACTAATACAGAAAACAAAAACTAAAAATTTCCCCACACCCGCCATGTTTGAACATGGCGGTCACCATAACATAACATGCCGGTCGCCACTTTCCCAAAATATTTACTTGGCGGTCGCTCGTTTGGACATGGCGATCGCCTGGTTAAAGGAATGATGTCACTGTACTATGCTTTTTAGAGTTGGCGGTCGCTAGTTCTAAGATGGCGGTCGCCACATTGATTGTGCCTTTTGCTGAAATTTTGATTTCCTGCCCTTCTTGGCCTTATAAATACAGTCCTGGAGATCCCATTTGCTATTGCTCAGACTCATATGGCTAATCCCCTTTCTTCATGGATTGAGAAATCCTCTCATATTGAACCTTTGAATTTTGCCCCCTTTGGCCTTAACGCCCTTTTCTCATTGAGGACTATGAAAAATAACAGACCTTTACTAGCGGCTGCTACACAACTGTGGAATCCTCAGTCTCATGTCTTTCAGTTTGGTTTTGAAGAACTCTGCCCCACTGTGAAGGTGTTTGCTGCCATCTTGGACTTGACTCCACGAGATTCTGTCGTTGTTCCTACTCCATTTCTTTCACTTCAGCACCAAGTGATGCAATTTTGTAGCCTATCTAGGATGGAGGCTTCTCTTCTGACCTCGGGTGACTGTCTTGACATTCTGTGGTTTATTGAGAGATTTCATTCTACTGGTGACCTCAGCAATCTCGACTTTCAGCTGCGACATCGTTATGCACTTTTCTTCTGCCTCCTTGCCCGGTATCTCCTTGTCCCTCCTGATGGGTGGGTTAGTTGTGCCCTGGTTGACATTGCTGGCCAAATGTGGATGGGGAGAGACTTCGTACCGCTTGTTGTAGCTGAGACACTACTGGGATTGGACGCTGTCTGTCGTGGTGAGACCATCATCTTTGCTGGCAGCCCTTTGCTTCTTCAGGTGAGCTAAACACCTTCCTTTGTATCAAGTTCAGTATTCATACCGCAAAGCTTTTCTCTTACTATTCTAACTCTTGCTACAGATCTGGATAATGGAGAATGTGAACCTTATACATAAGCCTCCCACTGACATACACAATACCGCTACCTTCCTTTACCGCCTGCGTTATTAGATATGTGACACTGAGGCATCTTGGCGACAATATCTTTTTTCTCTAGCTGGCTCGGATATCACCTGGCAGTGCCCCTGGTGGCGGATTCATGCCATGACTCTGGCCACCAAGAATCATTCTGGTGTTCTGCTCGTCGGTCTGTGTCAGACTTCTTTTTACTACCCCCGTCGGATCATATGGCAGTTTGGTTATAGTCAGGTCATCCCTCGTATCCGAGGCCATTTATCTTCATCTGTACTGCGGGCCCCATTTCTAGCACTATATCAGGATGCCTGGCCATCCCACTCATTGATGGAGATACAGGAGTTGCAGTGCCCTGAACTTTCTACTGAATACAAAACATGGCTAACACAAGATAGGGAGAAGAAAGACAGAGAAGAGGGGGAACAAGTAGTGAAAAGGAAAAGAATTTGAGAACCTCTACTTTGTTTTGAAAATTTCACAACTTTCTTTTCTTTGTCTTTTTTTGTAAAGTTTGGGACTTGTGTACCCTCCCTTTAAGAACTTTGTAGTCTTGCTTAAAGTAATGAAAAACTCCCACTTCATGTTTAATATGGTTCAAATTTATTCGAAGCTTGAATGAATTTATTATCAAAATTCAGAAATTAATTTGCATTAGTCTTCCTCAAATTCAAAGATGGCTAAAAACAAAGAATGTTGCCGGACTTCTTAAAAGAAACTGCCTACGTATCCTAAAAAAGATAGAATCAGGCCATAACGTAGTTCGGGCATGGTTTTCACTTGGGTATTAACATTCTCCTTTTGTGATGCCCTCACTTTTTCCAAGGTTGCCTTTTCAGGTTTTCGGCCTTGCGGGTTGCTTAACTTTTACCTGAGTTCCCTTTTCGATTTTCAACTCAGCGAGCTTTTATTTTTATCTTATTTTTACCTCAGGGATAGTATTTTTTGAGCTGATCGAGATTAACTAGAGTGGAGAACACATTGCCATCTAAGTCCATGATAATGACTGCACCACCGATCATGATGGTTTTGATAAGAAACGGTCCCGACCAGTTTGGCTTGAACTTGCCCCTCGGGTTAAAGATAGGAGCTCTGATTTCCTTAAGCACCAGATCGCCTTATCTAAGATCTCAAGTCTTGACCTTCTTGTTGAACACTTGGGCCATCCTCCTTTGGTAACCTTGTACGTAAAACATAGCTTACAGCCTTCTTTCATCGAACAAGAGTAACTCCTCCATTCGGTTCCTCTGCCATTATGCTTCTAAAATACTGGCCTCGGCCATTACTCTTAATAAAGGGATTTCCACCTTAATAAGGAAGAACAGCTTCCATACCATACACTAAAGAGTATGGTGTAGTTCCAGTTGAAGTTCAGATTGACGTTCGGCATCCCTAAAGTGCGAATGGTAGGTGCTCTGGCCAATCCTTATGTGAGTTGATCATCTTTTGTAGAATTTTCTTCATATTCTTATTTGCTGCCTCGACTGCCCCGTTAGTCTGCGATCGATATGGCGAGGACTTGTGAGCCACTATCCGGTATTCCTCGAAAAGATCTAAGACTTTCCCTTGAAAATGTGAGCCATTATCCAAGATGATCTCGTGGGGAACTTTGTACTAACAAATGATATTTTTCTTGATGAACTTGGCAACATGGGAGGCTTTCAATACCGAGTAAGAAGCAGCTTCTACCCACTTGGTGAAATAGTCAATGGTCACTAAGATAAACTCGTGTCCATTTGATGCCTTCAGTGTTATTCTGCCAATCACGTCAATGCCCCATACTGAGAACGGCCATGGTGATGTCAGGTTATACAGCTAAGACGGGGGAACGTGCATAAGGTTTACGTGAATCTGGCACTTATGACACCTCCGTACAAATTGAATACAATCTATTTCCATCGTCATCTAAAAGTACATTTTCATAGGATCTTCTTGGCTAACATATTTTCGCTCATGTGTGGCCCACAAACTCCTGCGTGGATTTCCTTCATCAGTTCTTGACCCTCTTCATTGTTGATGCATAGCTTATTGACACCAAAATGTCCTCGTTTGTATAGGCTGCCATCACAAATGACAAACTATGCAGATAGTCGTCGTATTACCCTTTTGTCCTTTTTACTAACAAACTTGGGATATTCTCTTTTCTCTATGAAGTCTGAATCTCAAAGTACCATGGAAGGCCGTCAGCGCTTTCTCCAATGGCGGCTGTTATCTCATATGCTGGCTTTCTTTTCTGTTCTATTATCAGAGGTCTCATCCGCACTCCAGGTGGTATGTCAATCATGGATGCTAGGGTGGCCAGTGCATCGGCAAACTTGTTCTACAGTCTTGGTACATGTGTGAAAATCACAGATTTAAAGCATGGTATCAACTTTTCCAGTTCATGATGATAGAGAATTAAGGTTAATTCCCTGAACTTCCATTCTCCTCTTGCTTGTGAAACTACCAGTGCTGAGTCTTCGATGACTTCCAGCTTCCTTGCTCCTAGTTCTAAGGCTGCCTCCAATCCAGCTAAACATGCTTCATACTCAGCCTGATTGTTGGTGACTTCAAAATTGAGCTTTAGGGACAACGGAACATGTGATTCATCGGGAGTCACAAGAAGGACTCCTATTCTATAGCCATATTGATTGGATGTGCCATCAAAATATAAAGTTCATCTGTCATCCCCTACTTTCATCAGTTGTTCATCAGGAAACTGGAATTCTGTGTCTTCGCCTCCTTCAACTGGTTGGTCGACTAGAAATTCTGCCACTGCTCTACCTTTGACTGACTTTCGGGTGACATATTGGAGATCAAACTTAGATAATAGCAGCAACCATCGGGTCAGCCTTCCTGTCAGTGCTGGATTTTTGAGCAGATACTTCAACGGATCCATCCCGGAGATGATGTTCACTGTGAAAGACAGCATATAATACCTTAATTTTTAGGAAGCTCAAACTAAGGCCCAGCATGTCTTCTCCAGTGACGTGTACCGTATTTCAGACCCTATCATCTTCTTACTTAAGTAGTAGATGACCTTTTCGATTCCAATTTCTCCTTCTTGGGCAAGCATGCATCCCATAGCCGAGTCAGCCACTGACAAGTAAAGGATCAATGGCCTATCAAGTTTGGGAGGAGCTAAAACATGTGAGTTTTGTAGATATTATCGTATGGCATCAAAGGCGTCTTAGCATTTTCGATCCCATTCGAATTTGACCCCTTTCTTTAGTAGACGTAAGAGCGGCTCGCTGGTAGTTGTCAATTTTATGATGAAGCGACTGATAAATTAGATCTTCCCTAAAAAACCCATGACTTCTCACTCGGTCCTCAGAGGAGGCATTTCTAAAATTACTTTAATCTTTGAGGGGTCGACTTTGATGCCCCATTGGGTGATCTTAAATCTAAGTATTTTTCTGGCGATGACTCCAAATGCACATTTATGTGGGTTAAGCCCACATAAATGTAATGTGGCCATCCAAATGCACATTTATTTAGGTCTTGTACTTTCGAATCCTCTCGAAGAATTTCTGTAGTGCTGTAATGTGGCCATCCCGATCCTTAGGCTTGACTATCATGTCGTTCACGTACACTTCAACCTCCTTATGTATCATGTCATGAAATAAGGTAGTGGCAACCATTTGATAGGTTACCCTGACATTTTTTAAGCCAAATAGCATAACACGGTAACAATAGGTGCCCCAAGGCGTGGTGAATGTCATATTTTCTCTGTCTTCAGGATCCATCAGAATCTGGTTGTACCCGGAGAAGCCATCTATGAATGATAGCAAGACATGCCATGCCGTACTGTTTACCAAGACGTCGATGTGTGGCAGCGAAAAAGTATCTTTCGGGCTAGCCTTGTAGAGGTTCTAAAAATCCACGCAGACTCAGATACGACCGTCCTTCTTTAAAATCAGTTCGATATTGGCTACCCATTTCGGATACTCAGTTACCATTAGGAATCTAGCGTTAATCTATTTGGCAACCTCTTCTTTGATCTTCAGAGCCCATTCTGGCCGGATCAGTCTTAATTTTTGTTTAACCGGTTTAGCATCAAGGTATAGGGGCATGTGGTGCTGGACAATATCAGGATCAATTCTAGGCATATCCTCATAAGACCATGCAAACACATCTTTGAATTTTTTTAATGAAGTTATTAATTTCTTTTGTTCAACTAGGGATAAAAATGAACCAATTTGAACATTTTGCGAGTTATTTTCATTACCTAAATTTATTGACAAAGTTTCTTCAATTATTGGTTAGGCACACATTTCTTCTTCTCTTTTTATTAAAAGTTTTATTTCTTCGGGGAAGTTCCCGTCGAATTCAAAATCATTAGAAAGCGTATGAAATAAATCAAATAAAGCAGAGTAATCAGAAATCTTCTTCATTTCATTAAAAACAGAGGAGACTACAAACTCGATGGTAAAAGCATGAAGAGGAGCACTAGCAGACGTATCCTCGATTACAGACTCCACCTCAAACTTGGACTCGGGGTAGACAATCTGCACATTACAGAACTTGATGGACCAATTCTTCATTTCTTTTGCAGCAGCATCAACAATAAGCTTGGTACAATCTGCCGGTGCGCTAAAGCCCATCATGAAACAGTCCGATCCAGTTATATGTAGCTGAGTCATCTTCTTGTTGAACAGCATTCCCAGGTCGGTACCGTCGAGTCTGTCAGCCCAATCTTCGTTTCGAACCTTCTTTTCTTCCTTCTCTCCTTCCACTGTTTCTTCCTCCTCTGTGTCAGACAACTGGTGGCTAAAAAAGATCTCCAACCCAGGTAGCTTTTGATTGGTTTCTTCGTCGATCCACGGCTCTAGAAAGCCATAATACGGGAAATCTTCCCCTTCATTGACGAAGTATCCATTAAGCATCCCAAAATAATTGGCGTTTCGTCTCCTTCTAGATCCTTCCAGATCTTCTTCCGTTGGCTTATACCCAGGACCAAAACGGTGCGAAGTTGACAATACCTGAATGGGTTCTGAAATTCCCTGCTGCTTGCGTCCCAATCCCATGCCAAGGAAAAATGACATTTTTCTCATCATCATTAAACCTTGTGGGTTAACATACCTTTCTTCTTCATTCATTACCGTCTGAACAGCCTGTGCTTCATCAAACTGAAAACCACTGAGCAATACATCATCTTCACTATGTTAGACTTCTAGCAAAGTTGCGCCCTCTCCTCCTTTCGGAGGGTGAATATTTTCCTCTCCATAAATGGTTAAAACCGCCCCATTCTTTATTAATTTTAGTTTTTTGTGAAGAGTCGATGGTTCTTCTTGGATATTTGGGTCATGCAGCCACGGCCTGCCCAGCAGAAGATTGAAGGAGGCCGGCACGTCTAGCACGTGAAACTCAACTGACGTCTCTAGCGGTCCCACTAAAACAGCAAATGACACTAGCCCTAGTACGTCCCTTCTTGTGTTGTCATAGGCTCGTACCCCTTGATTGCAGGGAGTGAACTAGTCTGGTTCCATTCCCAAGCAAACGGTTGTTCTTAATAGGCAAACGTTCAAGGTGGGCCCATTATCAATGAGGGTTATCGAGACCCATTTTTCTAGGCACTTGACGGTGATGTGAAGCGGCTTATTGTGACTTTTTCCTTCAGCAGGCAAATCCTTATCAGAAAAAGAAATGACTCTTGGTTTGGCAGCTGGCAGAATGAGCCCAATAAGCTGCTCAGGGGTTGCATCTATCGAGACACTGGTCTTGTTCAATACCTTCAAAATAGCTTATCTATGCTTATGCGACGCCATCAACAAGCCCCAGATACTGATGTTGGCCTGCATCTTTTTCAGCTATCTCAGTACAGTATCATCCTTCTCCTCTTGCTCGGTCTCTTTTCCTTTCCCACTTGGCTGTCCTCTCTCTAACAGAGCTGGCTTAAAGTGCCGTCCACTTCTAGTTAGGTGTCCCATGCTGTCTTTGGGGTCCCATAACCCCGGCGTCACACTATCAGTTTGTCTTACTTCGTTTACGTGCATAGGACCTTCGAATGCCCACAAATCACTTAGGTCACGAACGGCTGCCCTTTCCCTTTGTTCCTGATCATCTTCGATAGCCCATGTATTGTCAACCTCCTCCCAGATATCCTCTTTGATGAAGTTCACTTGCTACTCCTGAGCAGCCCAAAAATAAGTCCATTCGGTCCCATAAGATTTCAACACAATCCTAACCAGCCAGTAGGACTGCATTTCATTGACGTACAATTTTGCCTCAAAAAGTTAGGGAATGGTGATTCCATTGAGTACATGGCCAAACCCATAAGGCCGAGTTGGATAATCCAATGGCCAATCATCTACCTCGTTGCGCTCCTCTTCTTGTTGGTAGATTTGGATCATCGGTCGATACCATTCTCAGGCATTATCGTTCTATTCTTCCATTCTGTCTCAACTACCTCTAATCATCATGAATGAGCATACTGTTTGGTTCTCAGTTATTAAAACATGAGGGCGGGGTAGGTGTGCTGAGCAGATGTGTTGACTCGGGTCCTCTGATCCTCCCAAAGATATGTAATTTACCCTACCCTGCCCAGCATGATTTGGCAGTGGGTTTGTAGTGACATTCAATTTCGGGATGACTGATGGAGGAGGGATCACTTTGTTGTCAATGAGATTCTGGATCTCATGGCGGAGCCTCATACACTTGTCAGTCAAATTCCCGTGGCCTTGGTGGAAGGCGCGGTATTGAGAGGCATTGTATCTCGGAGGAAGCGGGTCGGGCACTGGTATAGGATCTAGTACCTTGATGAGTCCTTTCTCTACCAGACGATTTAAAGCAGTGGATAGCGGGATGTTGAGAGGGGTGAAAGTTCTTCGCGGTCGTTGCTGTGTTTGCTGACCATCGCCTGACTGCTGATGGTTGCTTGTTTGATGAGTGGAAGAAGAAGGGTTGAAACGGTTCACCTCGCCCGAGCGGGACACGAGGTTAGTTGTTGCGGATGGGTTTTGATTTGTTGTGGGGAAAGTCCTTCTTGGTGATTTCTGACTGAGTTCTATTTTCTCAATGTCATCAGATTGGATTGCATCTTCTATCTGAACCTCATCATCAAACAATTGCTCGAATGTGGAGAGTGGCTGTGTAATCAGATCGCGTTTTAGGAGGGTTACAGATTCTTTACTACGATTCTGACTTGCTCCTTTTTAGAGCGCTGATTTGTCATTTTTGCAGCCTTACCCCTCCAGCGGATCAGGAAATCAACAAAAGACTCCCTGTTCTCCTGTCGGGTCATTTCGAGCTCTTCAGTAGTTACATCCAGTTGGACATTGTAACTATACTGGCTGATAAAAACCGTTGCAATGTCTTTCCAAGTTCTGGTTTTAGCTACATCAAGGGAGAGGAACCATTTCTGGGCTGCCCCAGAAAGAGATCAGTGAAAGAGTTGAGCCTTCAACTGGTCATCAATCCCCATTGGCGACAGGGTACCAACATACATTTGGAGATGAATTTTGGGATCTCCGATTCTGTCAAATTTTTTCATGTCCTGCATTTTGAATTTTTCTGGCAATTTGGCATCTGGGATCAGGCAGAATTCTCCTACATCAAGCATATATTATTCTACTCCTTTAGCTTTTCTCCGCACCTTTTTCATCCAGTTAATCTTTTCTTCCAGCGCGAATTCCCTAGACTGAGCAGTGTTTTCCTCTTCTACCACAATCGGGCGGGGAACCTGAGGTGGCACAGGAACTTGCGGTATCTCTAGTCCTTGGTTGTCATCGCAAAAATCTTCGATGTTCTCATTCGTATTGTCTGGCTGTTCATTCATACCGAGCATACGGGCATGAATTGCTTGTATCTGTGCCTGGCACTGGTTTTGAGCCTAGGTCTGCTGCTCCACAGCCCGCTGTATCTCGATAATAGTCCTCATTAGGGCTGTCAAATTATCTTCATTCTCTTCCATGTCTGTTGATTCGAAAACTCTACGTAGTCTGCCTAATTCTGATTTTACCTAAACTCGTGTCGACTGTACTCTTTTCGAATCAATAGTAACCCGCAAAAAAACTTGAATCGTGCAAGAAGAATAACCAGTCTTAGATATTTTTTGGAAGAACTCGGACAATAAATATCTCAGATACCCCCAAAACAACTGAGACTGAAATAATGACCGTGTTAGGCTCGTGCTAGCAGCATAACAACTGAACATTTGAAAACTCAGAATGAGAACTAAGGGGATAGATCAACCAAAATCTAGAGGAAAGGTTTTATCTAGACGGACGGCATTCCGGCAAGAAGATTATTCTAACCCTCAAGAGACTTGTTCGACCTATGAGTCTAAAGCATAATGGTAGAAAAATAAAACTTTTCTCACATAAGTCGAAAGAAAGGGGGGTTGAAGAAAGCAAGCCTAGACTAAAGAAAATGGGATATAGAATTAGCAACCCGAGAAAAACCCAAAAGGGGGAGAAATAATCTTAAAGGTCCAAACGAAACACCGGTATGACCCCTGGAAGAAGCCTAATACATCAACAAGGAAGAATTGGCAATTCGAGAAGAACCTGGAGAAGAGAGAAATTGTCCTAGGGGTGTTAGAACGAAACACGGGCATGGCCCCAAAAAGAAAACTACGGCGTGAGAAACTGATAGGGTGAACGACGAAATTCGGGTAAAAACCCAAAGGCGAGAAACTAATCTATTTAAAGGATAACAGAATATCTAGGCCAAACCTGGAGAAAGAACTAGTCTAATCCGAACAAACAATTCGAACAATATACAATCAAAATATATAATAAAGAAAAACATATAATCCTATTAGGGTTAGCAACACCTAATTGGGGGGGTTCTAATTTCACTATATGCGAAAGGCCAATTTTGGTCAATCTAAACATGGTACCTTCTGAATAGAGCCGGGTATATACCTCCCATGCCTAAAGTGGTGCAGAACATGGTCAAACAGTATGCCCGAACTCTTTTACCGCACCTATGATAGCGTACAGTCAGTAAGGGTTACCCATCTTCCCGACAATCCCCGAAACGAATTAATGTTCAGGGCATCAGGTCAACCAGGCAGGGGGTTTGAAGAACAACGCATATGCATGTAAAAATGCAAATGAGAAATTTTATTAAGAACCAATGATTTTTTTTAAGTCTAACCCTCTTATTTGATTTTAAAAACCAGTCCCCAGCGGAGTCATCAGAAAATACTGTGGCGTTGGGATTTAGGGGTAAAAAATAAGGGAAGTCAAAGATATTTTGAAAAATATTTTAAACACCTTGAAAGTCAAATTTTAAAATTTCATTTTGTTGAAAATAGAGTCGCCACTTAGTTTTTGAGAAAAACTAAGAAAAACAAAAATAGCTACTGATCTTTAAAACGTTTAACTAGAGACAAAGGGTTCGAGAGCTAAGATACGAATCGAGAAAGATGTTAGGCACCCCGTTCACCCTACCTTAATGTTTGCCTCTACTAATCATCATTGGTTCTTTAATAAAATTACTCAAATGCATGCAAATAAAGAAAATAGAGACAAATGGAGAACATCCGAAATCAAATATAGAAAATACATAAAATATGTACATAGCATTCCAAAACGAATAAGTGTCAAAAAAAAATTCTAAGTCCTATGACATGCAATTTCTATCTAAATGATACATTAAACACATATCTAATATTGAAACAACCTAACTAGCATGAGTTGGTTAAAAGAATAAAAAAAAGTGGGCGAAATTGACAAAACTACTTAAACATGGATTTTCTACAAATGAAAAATTAAACTATCCTAAACATACTTTCAAATAAAGAAACTAAAACTTGCATATCACCAAAATTAACTAGGTTAACATTAACATAATGAATCAATAAAGAAATGAGAAATGTATAAAAGAGAAAAAATGCTAAAAGAAAGCCTATTTAACAAAGAAATTTAAAATAAGAGTTTTTAAATATTTAAAAGAAAAGAAAAAGATTTGACAAGATATAAAATGTAGAAAATGCTATTAAGAAGAAAATCTAATTATTTACATAAAAGATGAAAATAAGAAGAATAAAAGAACATAAAAAGATGTCTTTATATTTTTGTGCTTTTTGTTATTAACAGAAGAATAGAAAAAAAAAGAAAAATATTATAGAAGACAAGTTAAGAAGATTTAGTTATTAATTAACACTTTTACATTTTAAAAGAGAAGAAAATAGAAGAAATAGAAAAAATAATGGAATATTTTTAAGGAAGAAAATTATGGACTACTAAAAAAAAGAAAAATTATCTTAAAAACCTTTTGTAATTTTTGATTTTAGCAAAATAAAAAGAAAAGGAAGATAAAAGAAAATAAGATCATAGAAAAAGAAAATGAATTCTTATAAGAAAAATAAATACTAATATTATAAGAAAAGAAATGCTAAATGAAATTTTATTAAAGTTAAGAAAATAGAAGATTGGAAAAGAAAATTACACTAATAAAAGAAAAAAAATAGAAAAAGCTAGAAAAAAAATTAAGCTAAAAGAAAAATAAAATGGAGCATTAGCATTAGAAAAAAAAAAGAAAATAAAACTACATTATAAGAAAGAAATTAAGATGCTTGAAAAAGAAAAATTACACTACTAGAGAAAAGAAGAAAATAAAAAATAAAGACTAATGAAGGAATATTAAACCAAAAATAAAATGGAACACTAATGTTACGAGAAAAGAAAATGAACTAGACTACTATTAAGAGTAAATTAAATAAATACTAAAAAATTAAACTAATGCTAGAAAAATAAAAGAAATTAAAAATAATTATTTATCTTAAATGTAAAATATAGTATTAATTACTACATTCACATAAATGTAGGTGTATTATTACAATAATTAACAACATTATTGAGTTGTAATTGCCAAAATATGTTAGCACCATTTAATGAATACAAATGAAAATTACAATGTACTAGGTGTGAGTGCGAAAAAATTAACAATTAAAGAAGTGAGAAAAACAATTAAGTTATATAAAATAAGCAAGATTAACTATGTAAATGAAAGAACACGCAAATTGAAATTAAATCTTAACCCGGTCACCCCAAAAGAGAAGAATTGGAGTTAGAGAGACCGGGGATCTAAACGAAGTACCTGAATCGTAGAATCCTCAAATTGGGGAATGTGCTTCAATCCTCGGGTGCTGATTCCAAGCTAAGACTTCAATTGTAGGTATTGGAGGTTCGGGACTCGGTATTTCGGCAGGGCTTCGATGTCGTGGCTCAGGATCACTCGATGTATTGGCAGAATCTCTCTCACTCTAAATTCGTACTAAAAACGTATGCTAGGGTACGGTATTTATAGAATTCTTCAACCAATGAGGTGTTGCCACGTTTTGGGACATGTCAGGCCATTTGGAGTTAGCGGTCGCCAGGATAAAAGATGGCGGTTACCATGTTTTTGAAAGGTTCCACAAAGTTCTATGGCGGTCGCCACTATGGAAGCTGGCGATCGCCATGATGCAAGATGGTGGTTGCCACTTTTGGCTAGGGTTTTCACAAAGTTTTACGGCGGTCGCCAGAATGCGAGTTGGCAGTCGCCTTACTTGGGCAGTAAGTTTCGATGGTTCATTAAATTTTCATTGGTTTGAAGGTTCTGGGTTCAAATACCAAACTTGGATCACTTCCCGAGGATTGTATCGAGGAACTATTCTAGCTATTTTCATCATCGAATTCACCTAAGATTGGGCAGGGTCAAATTGGGGTGTCTACACCCATTTAGACTCATAACACACACAAGATAATCCATTCGTAAACCCATGCAAGCACATAAATTATGCTGTGTAGTGGTGCTTAATCTCATCAAATTATTCATAAACAAATATCATCGTTACTTTCCATAGCTCATTGGTATTCGAACCTAGAGCTCTGATACCATTCTGTCATGTCCCGAACCCCGAGAACCCGTGAACCAACCCCAAACCATTCGACATAAAAAGTCATTGATTAAAACTTTCGTTTCGCCATAGGTTTGAGTTCAAAACTTATTTGGAAATAAAGATTTTCTTTGAGTAACCATTATTTTCTAAATAAAAGACATTTTAGTAAAGATATAGATTAAGTTCTTAGAAAAACGAACGTATTTTGAGAATCATAAAATTTTAGCGGCCAAACAACCTGACCCGCTCGAGCGCACAAGCTTCCGCTCGAACGCACAGGCTTCCGCTCGAACGCACAAACACCCGAGAGTTTCCTTGCTCAAGCACATAGTCCTCCACTCGAGCACCAGCCTATTAGATAGAAAAACCAAAAAATGCCATGTTTCATCAAGCTTTCTATATCAACATCCAACAAAATACCGTTCAAAAATGTATAATACTCAGGATCCATGACCTTTCCAAACATCTCCATATGCCCAAATGATTAACCAATTTACAACCATGTTCTCATGTCATACGTACATATCAGATTTCAAAAGAAATGCTTCGAGTTTCAAGAGTTCATCTATGAAAATAATATTTTTACATTCATCCAAGTTATCCAAAGTACAAAAATAAGATCAACTACATTAAACCCTTTCAAAAACTTTCCAAACTTCCACCATCATCTAGCTAACGTTCATGATCTTCAAACCTAAAAGGAGTTAGATGCAACATACATGAGCCGAAGCCCACAGAATAAATACTAACTCAAATGCTAAGCATGATTTGGGAGGTGTGATGGGTACAACCAAAGTAAAAATACAGGTTTTACCAATTCATTATTCGTTCACATGCATACACCCACGCACACACATTTATGCCATTCATTCATTTATTTTCTATCACATCAATCCTTTATTTCATCATTCACATTCATTGAGCCTTTTTCAAATCATTCCGTTCTTTCACGTTATCTGTATTACTTTTTTATTACTCAATTTCTCACAAAATCGTATTACATTCTCATTATCCGATTTCTCACAAAATCGTATCACAACCAATGAACAAGCGTCGGATGCAGCATATAGAAACATCGTTCCATTTGCCTCCAATAGGCTACACAAAGCCGCTGTGGAATGGGTCACTCTATAACTCATCACGACACAACCACTACATTTTGGAGGCTAAGCCGTGGGCATGTGATCCCTATCTTGCGCAAGTTTTTGGTCTTTCACTGTGAAACTGTGTAAGCCCAACTTAATTCACATCAATCCATACTAGAGATCATTATTCGTTAATTACTATCATTTTCACAATCTAGGGGTCCAACCCTACAATCGGTTTCTCTCCCAATCATTTTTTTACAAATCGGGAGTCCAACCCCACAACAAGTTCCTCTCCCAATTCGAATTCTCATATTGTCATTTCAATTCCAATATCGAGTTTCCCATTTCATTTCCAAATCACATTCCGTTTTAGTATGCAATCTCTCTTTTCAAGTAACAAGCATCATACACCTCAATATACAAATTCTCAATTTCAATTATATATCTTATTATCTTCAATATTCAATTTCTCACAACTTTCAACAGTATATAGCTAGCTTGATGGAAAAATGACATATTTAAACAAGTGGAATGCATCCATCGTATACACACATGGTTAAACCTTTAACAACTCCCTTTCACATACTTAGATTTCGTTAGCTTTAAATAAAACCTTTAAGCATCCATTCCCTATTTACAAAATTTCCACTCTAATTAGAAAACCTGAAATTTTCATAAAATCTAACCAATTAATCCAACTCACACATTTCATGTTGTTTGAAGAAAATATAATATACCCATCATATACACATATACAAATTTGAAACCGATGTTTTCCTTCTAAACGCTTAGGATTTTAAATGATGACCATGTCATACCACAAACCCTCAAATATCTATTATTGTTCTTTCAAAACAATCATTGTATGTAGAAAACCCACTTTCATCGTAAAATCCAACCTACCGGTTCAACACATGCATCCCAACCCAAATATATTTATATAGGTGTGTCCATAGCCTAAAGGACATGAAATTTGATAAAAACTCCAATGATGTTGAAAATAATCTTTTACAAGACATTCGGCCAAAAACGGGCAAAAAAGGTTCAAAAAATCTGACATACCGTCACTATTTTAGTCATAACTTTTTTTATAAACGGAATTTTGTTATGAGAGTAATGTCATTGGAAAGAAGACTTTTGTGGCTTCGGTTTGAGTACAATAATGACCCAATTCAGAGTTCAAATGAGGGAAGTATGATCAGTTAAAGTTGGCCCTGCGCAATCAGTTCGCTCGAGCAGATAAAAAGGGTGCTCGAGCGAACAAGGTTCTGCTTGAGCACACTTCAGTCCGAGAAAACCCTAGAACTTCCCCTGTTTTGAGTTCCAAACCCCCAATACACTTAAACATTCATAACCAAGCTTCCAGTCCTTAATTCTATCCCAAAACATAGAATTTCAAGTATTTTAAACCCCTTTTATACAATAAATTCTCAAAATCATGGTTAACTATTTCTCAAAAACTCTAATTTTCATAAAGCCCAACTTATTCATGTAACCAACCATTCCTAACTCAACCCCCACACACGCAACCCTATCAATTCTTCAATTATGCATGAAATCAACTAGATTTTACTCACATAACCAAAATATCAACCCAAATCAACACAAAACACAAGAAATAGTCTAGATCCTACCTTAGATTGCTCAAAACCTTGAGAATTTTTCAAATCTCTCCTCCTAAGGTTTGGATTGTGTGTATTCTTGCCTCCTTGGTGCTCAATCTTCTACCTCCTTGCTCCAAAGGTTGATCTCCACCCTTGTACACTTCCAATCTAGCTTCAATCTTCCATTTCCATGGTAGAGGGTTAGGGTTCCATGAGGGATTTGGATTTCTCTCTTTAGGAAAGGAAGAAAAAGAGAAGAGGAGAAGAAGAAACACAAATGAGGGGGGAGGGTGTCTCACGTGGGTTATGTGGGCATGGGTTTTAAATAAAGGCCCCCGAACTTTCTCCAAGGTTTGAGATTATTCTAAACATTTCCCCACAATCCGCTCGAGCAGACAAACCACCACTCGAGCAATGACCCCTGAAGCTAAATTCTGCGAATTTTTTAAAAATTCAACTCAAACTTCCTACTTTTCTCACATTTTATTATTTTGAATTTTCCATTAAGATACCCATATTAACATTATTCATTATCATGTATCTCAATTTCATTCCACATATCATTAATTCAACTGTTAACGAACAAAATTTATAGCACTCACGCCCAAACTTAATTTTGTCTGCTCCATTAATCGAAAACATGGAGGAATAAAATAAACACGTACCGAGTCGTTACACTATTTATACGGTGAACATTTTTAGTTTTTCTCGAATCACAAAAGTTTGAAATACTTGTTTTTCTCAGAAGGATCTCTATCTACGCAAGAGATGGTGTATGGAGTTTATGGAGGACTATGACTTTGATCTCCAGTATCACCCCGAAAAGGCCAATGTCATGGCCGATGCTCTTAGCAAGAGATCTCATGGTTCATTGGCTTTTATTGCCATGCGAGAGTTGGACATGCTCAAGGAGGTTGGTGGGTTTGATTTGTGTCTTAAGGAGATAGAGGAGGGTGCAACCTTATTTTTAGTGGTTTCACGACCCATGTTAATGGACCGTGTTCTAGAGGCTCAGCAGATAAATTAGAAAGCTCAAATGTTTCAGGATTGTGTTTCCAGTGGTGAAGACACCAAGGGATGGGTTGTGAGTTCGAATCAGAGTTTGAGGTTTGCTCGGAGAGTATTTGTGCCAGAATCGTGTCACGATGATGTGTTATGGGACTTCCACCATTCTCGTCTAGCAGTGCACCAATGAAGCACCAAGATGTATCATGATCTACATCGTCAGTTCTGGTGAAAGGGAATGAAGAGGGATGTGGTTAAGTTTGTTTCTCGATGCCTTACTAGTCAGCAAGTGAAGGCAGAACATTAGAGGCCAACAGGGTTGTTACAGCCATTGCTATATTGGAATGGAAGTGGAAAAATATCACTATGAATTTTGTGTTTGGACTTCCTAAATCGCCTAAAGGGCATGATGCTATTTGGGTTATGATTGATAGACTGATGAAGTCTGCACACTTTTCTCCCATCCGTGTGAAGGATTCCGTGGACAAGCTGAGTAGACTGTATGTCAGTGAGGTTGTTCGGTTACATGGAGTACCTGTGTCTATTATTTTCGACCAAGACCTGCGTCTTACATCGTGCTTTTGGCAGAGTCTTCAGGTAGCTTTGGGGACAAATTTGCTTTTTAGCACTGCTTTTCATCCTTAGACGGATGGTCAGTCCAAACGTACTATACAGAATTTGGAGGACATGCTGAGAGCTTGTGTACTCAATTTTTGGGGTTCTTGGGAGGATCATTTACAGTTGGCAGAATTTGCGTATAGTAATAGTTATCAATCTAGCATTGGAATGGCACCTTTTGAGGCTTTATATGGTAGACCGTGTAGGTCACCGGTGTGTTGGGCAGATGCGGGAAAAGCTGTAGTTTTGAGACTCGAGTTGGTACGAAAAACGACAGAGAAGATCACTATGATTCACCAACGCTTGGTTACGGTCCAGAGTTGTCAGAATAATTATGCCGATCAGAGGAGGAGGCCTTTGGTGTTTGGGGTGGGAAAGCATGTGTTTTTGAAGGTTTCTCCACACCGAGGTTTGATGAGGTTTAGTTGTAGCGGGAAGTTATCGCCGCGTTTTATTAGGTCGTTTGAAATCTTGGAAAGGATTGGGGTATTGGCATATTGTCTGGCCTTATCCCCTCAGTTATCGTCTGTGCATAACGTATTCTATGCTTTCATGCTTCGAAAGTATGAGCCTAACCCGTCACATGTCATGGATTGGGCTCAGTTGCGAGTGGACGAGGATGTTTCTTTTGAGTAACGACCAGTGAGGATTTTTTATATGAAGGACCAAGTGTTGAGAGGGAGAACCATTGCCAATGTTTAAGGTTCTGTGGCTTTATCACGGTGTCGAGGAAGCTATGTGGGAGCTTATGTCTGAAGTCCGTGCTAGGTATCTGGAGTTGTTTTCCTCTTAACATCGTAGCGAATTTCAGGGCTAAAATTCCTTAAGGGGAGAGTTGTAAGACCCGGTTCTTTTTGTTTTTGTTATATATATATATATGTAACATGTTAGTTCTCATTTTTAATCATTATATAAAGGCATGTTTCTATATGTTTTATGAATGTGTTGCCTCAAAGTGCACGTTGGTTTCAATACCAGTCCTGTCGGACGTCGCAGCAAAAAGTTGGAAAACTTTTCTAGGTAAGACCACTCGATTGGTCTTTAGACCGCTCGAGCAGTCTGTCTGCATGGGGTGCTTAAATGCCAGCTAGTGGCATTAGTTCTCACATCAAAGCTTCTTATCACGCCCCAAACTCTGGGTCACGTGAAAAAGCCACAGAACAACCACCAAACCGTCCAAACAAAAGGGATTTAAAACCAGAAGACCAAATAAGGCCAAAACCTTTGTAAAAATGTACTACCGAGGGTTTATTAATTTAAAAGAGTAGCCAAAAGGCTACAGTTATAGCCCTACAACTCAACTTTTAAAAACAAAATACGAGTTTTGAATAAGAAAATCTTTTCGTTTTAAAAGAAGCTTAGGCCGTTCCAAAATCTACCTCAAAGCATAAAAGTTTATACGAAGCAAAACCATTTGAAAATCCCATTTGTAAACCATTGATCCCACCAACGAAAAACGTAGTATGAAACTATGGAAAACAACAACCGACCCAAGGTTCTCTCAAAAGCATTAAAACATGCATACATCCATAATCATAGTATACGATTTACAACATGTTACAAATAAACATGAAACATATACAACAAGTATAAGCTACCTATCAAGAAAAAATAGATGTTTTGTCATCAACCACCTCCGGGCACCACCAGGTCAACCTACAGGATGACGCTTACCTGAAAAAGATTTTATAGCAAAATTCCACACCGTGAGCTGAAACTCAATAGGAAAAGGGAATAAAGCTGTAAAGCAGGAAATATGCAATCACAAACATACGGGCTCAACCACAGGAGCCAAAAAGATTTTCTCAACTCAAAACCATAAGTTTTGCATCAGGTTAACATGAGCCTCAAAACGGTTTTATTTCATAAAATTTCATATTTTCGTCCTCAAAACCATGCATACCATGTAGTAGGAGCTAACTCAATCACAACCCAAAAGGTTTTACACCATAAAATCCCAAGTTTTCTCATCAGACTCCCAAAATAGTTTTTCCATCACAACCAAGCATTTAAACAATGCACAACCACATTTTATAATTGAAGGAAAATAGTAACCAAAACATTACTTTCCCACTTGGATCACACATCGAAGAAAGATAAAAACAGTAATCAAAACATCGTTTCCCGCGCAGAATGTACCATCGCGGCAAAGAATAGTATGATCCTATGTACCGACTTTATCACAAGGGGACAGAGGTCACAACTATAGACTCCTATTCAGTATCTAGCCCCCAGATATCGTGGGATCGCCTAGATACACACAGGTTCTATACAGAGCACCATGAACGTACCACTCAATTTACGGGTTACGACTCCGAGGGAGCTGAGAACCCATCCGCATCAATTTACGGGAACTACCCCAAAGGACCTAAGTACCTACTCTGCGCACATTTTTGGACTTACACCGAGGGCAACTCGTGCCACATACACGTCATCCCGCTACATCTAGATAGTCTTCTCAAAATATTTCTCAAATTAGTACATAATACATGTACATAGATCTATCCCTCACCAGAGGATCACAAAATATTTTTAAAATGTTTTCCCCAAAGGCAGTTATACAATACATGTATAAGCATGAGATCCAATCCATGAAACCATGGAGATCAAACCAAAACATGTAAAAACATACACGTTTTATGAAAACGTTTAGAAATTGAGACTCAATCCCAAGAGTTAGCTCCAAACCTCCAAAACATAAAATATTGAGATTTCCATCAAAACCATCGTTTTTCAACAAAATCCACCACTTCCACCGTTTTCAAGAAAACCCTTTGAAAACCCTCCAACCACAAGTCATATAATGTAATAAACTAAGAAAAGCGAAAAACATTCTTTTTACTCAAAAAAATCAAGGTTTAAACATATATATATGACATTTCATGCATTTTCTACTGGTGAAAAACCTTACAATTACATATAGTACCCTAATACAGCAGTAGAGTCTAGAATTCTACCTCGTTAGGTCAAAACCTAACGTCTCAAAAATTAAACCTCGATGAAACAAAAATCTAACCGGATATATACGAAGCCCCCATCACCAACATCGAGGATCCACGGTCCAAATGCTGAAAATTGAGCCCCGTGCCCATCAAAATCTAGAGAGAAGGTAGAGAAATGGGAGAGAGAAATCAGATCTGGAGAGAAAATATCCCAAAATATCTCCAAGGCTTGATATTTATAGAAAAACGCCACATCACACAGGACAATCGACTGACCCCACGGTCCAGTTAACTGAAAAAGTTTTTAGAAAACCAAAACCTCGCACCGCCTCAAGTCCAGTCGATTGGACCATCTTGGTCAGTCAACTGAACCACCAAAAACCCTACTCAGTCGACTGAACTCACTCCTTCAGTCGACTGAAATTCTCACTAGAATTTTCTGAACTTATTTTCTGCTACAAAATAAGTTTTATAGCTTAAACACTTGCCAAACAAACCTCTTTCGAACCCGAACAAGCGTAAAACTCATACACACATGCTGTTCTATTTCGAAGAAACAAAACCCTAACATACCAAGGCCAAAGGTTAACTCAAGCTCCGTCAACACTTAAACTATTCTCAAAATAAACTGGGTCAGGGTCTCACACTTCTCTTGCAAGCTTCTTTCTTTCCCTCACTACAACAAAAAGCACTTTTAGCTGCACAAGCAAAGTAGTCGACTAAAGTCTTATTGGGTTGGTAAAAGCTTTTGGTAACCAAAAATAGTGCATAGCCAATCCGTCGGCAAAAGTCTGTCGAGGAAGGGTTTTGCCAATGTGTAATCGATGCATCGGCAAAAGTAATAAATTTGGTGACATAGTTGTGCGTCGCCAATAAGTTAAATAGTCAATGCATTGGCGAAGGTAGTAGATTTAGCCACACAATTGTGTGTCGCCAATAAGATAAATAGTCTATGAATCGGCAAAAGTAGTAGATTTGGCCACACTATTGTGTGTCGCCAATAAGTTTAAACAGTGTCGGCAAATAAAAAGATCTTTGACAAAAAAATTTAAAAATTGAGTAGATTTTGCACTTTTGCCAATGTCATAGTTGTCGGCAAAAGTAATTATAATATTTTTAATTTTAGTACTTTTCCAACACAAATAAATATACGTTAATGGTAAACATTTTTCGATGCTTTGATTCATTGCCAAACATATATATATGATTTTGTTCAGCTTGCAATTTTTTTTTTGCTAAAATATTACTTAAATTTTTTTATAATATATCATTCAACCTCATTCAAAAATCACAAACACATAATATGTAAATTCATTTCATATACATTCCATTCAAATCAATAAAAAGCTTATGTATCCAGATTTGAAAAGTAATCATCAACAGTAAATATCTCCAAAATTTAAAAATAATCTCCAATCCCAAAATATATGTCGTAGCCAAAAAGTTATCAAAAATTAGCATGCATTTAAAAAGCAATCTCTAACCACATTATATCCAAATATATGCACTAACTTATTATCCTAATATGCAAAAAATACTTCAATCCAAAAGTTCCTTGAAATTCTACCTTCAATTTAGCCAAGAAAAGTGACATCATGCCCTTCATAAAATGTTCTATCCTCGCTTTCGCTATTTGGAACTAAACCTGGAATACTAATTAGATTAGCGCCTGCTTTTACTACCAACATTTATAGAATGCTCTGAAATGTTTTCACTTGCTTTCACAAAGCAATCATGTAACATCCCGGTCTGAACCCTAGTAGTAACCATCTAGACTGTAACAACTCGGCCCGAATCCTAATTGTAATAGCCCGGACTGTAACTACCTGTGGAGCGATCTAGCCCAATCCCTAGTATTAGCGACAGATAGGAAATAAGGTCCAATTTCTCGTATTAGCGACGGATAGGCAATGAGAACCTAGGTCGCTATATGAATAAGAGAAACCCTAATCAACCCAAAACTCTAATTTGACCCAAAAATCCTAAAAGAGACCAAATACTCATAGACAAAACTTTAATACTTAGAAAAGTCCCAAAATAGCTTAAATTAGATAAATAACATAAAATATAAAATTAAAAATTAAAAGTTTTCATAAACAGGGTAAAATGACTATTTTGCCCATACACAGCAAAAAGTCCTAAATATTCAAAAATTGACACATGGACACTCAAAATCAGATATTTATATACAATTAATTAATAAAATACAAAATAACAACAAAAATGACCAAATTGCCCTTGTATGGCCGGCCACCTAGGAGAATGTGTCCAAAAAGCTACTTTTTACCTTTTTAAGCTTAAAAATAAGAAAAAGATGTATAAATTAAGCATTATTTTGACCCAATATTTTTTATACAAGTAATATACATAGTAATATAATAATGTAGGTTAAAAAAATAAACAAATAATTATTTAAAATCTCTATACAATAAATAAGTCAAAAAGCCAATTCTAGTCAAACTAACTTAATTTAACTTTAAAGCGTACACTTATTTAATTGATTGCTATCAAAATTATAATAAATCATAGAAAGACTAAATTAATTATAAATACATTAATATAATAGGTTTTAGTAGGTTTAGATACCAAAAAGGTAAACAAAATTAATATTTTATACATTTATATTCATAAAATTGTACCAAAATACAATTTAAAACCCACATTAATTACCAAATCATCTTTTTAGTCTCCCAAACACTGCCATGGCCAAAATTACACCTGCCCAAGATCTGATTTGGTAAGCCTCAAGTCACTCTCACCTCCCATGCAACCAATAAGAGTTTAAAAAAATTTTAATTTTAATTTCATGTATTAATTATCTTCTATTTTAAAATTTTCTATAAAAACAAAGCACAAGACCCCCCCTATTCTCTTCATGCATTCAGCTGAGAGGTGAGAGAGAGAGTTACCCTCAAAAAATTTTAAGTGTCTACGAAGAAGAAGGAGAGAAAAAGATAAGAGGAGAGAAGAAGGAGGAAAGGTCCAAGAAGAAGCATTGGAGCTAAGTTCACTTCTTCATCAACATTCTAAGCATCAAAAGAGGTAAGTAAATGCCCTAAAACCCTTTGATATTCTCCCATAAGATAACCTCCAATCCATCTCTATAAGAAACCCTAAAAGAAAGAAACAAAAAATAACTCAAAAAGGCGTTGTATGAGTGATTTAGGGACTGTTTGTGTTTAGACAAACTCTGCATGTACTTGTATGTGTATGTTTTTAAGTTTTATGGCTTGTGTGTATTCTAAAGTTTTGATTTATATGATTTTACAACATGCATGCAAAGAGAACACATAAAAAATGCACACAACAAAAGCTAAGTAACCAAAACCCTAAGTTACCTGATCTTCTGGGCTTACCAAGATTCTACCACTAACTTTAAAATATCACAACTAATTGTAGAAAAATAATCTTAAAGTGATTTTTATGTCAAGACTTAACTTTTTGAGTTATCTTTCATAAAAAATTTGTTTGAAGTGATTTTATTGGATAGAACTCCAGATATCCGAGCTTAGGTCAAAACATAAGTCTATTCTGTAATTTTCGGCGTGGAATTCATGATATCATCAAAATTATCATTTTCATACATTAGTCACTCACAAAGTTCATATAAGTTCACTTACTCAAGTCCCATAAAGCAACATGTCATTCGCACACTTAGCAAATTTTAGGTAATTATTCAATTGCTAGTTTTAAAGTTGTGACAGTGTTATGAAGTACTTAGACATAGATTTAATTTCTGAAATTTTAACACCAATTAGATAAAATTATTCTCTACAACTTTCGTGTTTATCACCAAGGTCAGTTCCAAAGGTAAAAAGGTCATTTATTTTATTTTAGTAAAAATTCTTCAGCATTTTACAGAGAAAAACACAGAAATTAGAGCATCAATTAAAAGGCTATGGCTCTGATTTTTGATGAGATTTTATTTTAGGGTGTCCCCTACAAGTTTCCTGTGTTGTGCTAATGCAAGTTATTTGAACAGAGTTTAAGATTTTGGCCAATTTATAAAAAGGGTATACAAAATATGTTTTTAACAGAGAATGCTCAAAGCCTTTGGGGTATCATCTAAGGGTATTTTGGGCTGATATTTGCTCATTGTTTAGTTTAATATGTCATCTACATTTTGCATGTTTACCTCTTTTAGATTTGACTTCTAAAAAGTTTTGTTTTGGGTCTCAAAACAATGTGTGACAGAGAGGTCTGTCAGTCACTGAACCTCAATGGTGACTTTGGGAAGTATTTTGACCTATCAAGACTTCACATTTTGGGCTCCGTTTTGGTGGACAGGAAGATAAATATGTTCTCTACAAGTTTTATATTTTGACCTAAGCTCGGTTAGCACTCTAGACTTTTATCCAACGAAATCACTTCAAACCAATTTTGTATGAAAGATAACTCAACAATCTAGGTATAGACATAAAAATCACTTTAAGATCATTTTCTTACAATCAGTTGTGATGTTTTCAAGTTAGTGGTAGAATCTTGGTAAGCCCCAGAAAATTAGGTAACTTAGGGTTTTGGTTGCTTAGCTTTTGTTGTGTGCATTTTTGATGTGTTCTCTTTGCATGCATGTCATAAACTCATATAAACCAAGACTCCAGAATACACATAAGCCATAAAACTCAAAAACATATACATGCAAGTACATGCAAAACTTGTTTAAACACAAACAGACCCTAAACCACTCCTACAACGCCTTTTTGAGTTATTTTTTGTTTCTTTCTTTTAGGGTTTCTTATAGAGATGGATTGAAGGTTATCTTATGGGAGAATATCAGAGGGTTTTAGGGATTTTACTTACCTCTTTTGATACTTAGAATGTTGAGGAAGAAGTGGACTTAGCTTCAATGCTTCTCCGTGGACCTTTCCTCCTTCTTCTCTCATCCTCCTTTCTTTTTCTCTCCTTCTTCTTCGTAGACACTTAAAAAATTTTGTGGGTAACTCTCCCTCTCACCTCTCAGCCGAATGCATGAAGAGAATAGGGGGGATCTTGCGCCTTGTTTTTATAGAAAATTTTAAAATGGAGGATAATTATTACATGAAATCAAAATTTGAATTTTTTTAAACTCTTATTGGTTACATGGGAGGTGGGAGTGGCTTGAGCCTTACAAAATCAAATCTTGGGCAGGTGTAATTTCGGCCATGATAGTGTTTGGGAGACTAAAAAGCTGATTTGGTAATTAATTTGGGTTTTAAATTGTATTTTGGTACATTCTTGTGAATATAAATACATAAAATATTAATTTTATGTACCTTTTTGGTATCTAAACGTACTAAAATCTATTATATTAATGTATTTATAATTAATTTAGTATTTCCAAGATTTATCATAATTTTGATAATAATCAATTAAATAAGTGTAGGTTTTTAAGTTAAATTAAGCTAATTTGACTAGAATTGGTTTTTTGACTTATTTATTATGTTGAGAATTTAAATAATTATTATTTTTCTTTGTTTGACCTACATTATTATATTACTATGTATATTAGGTTTTTAAGTTAAATTAAGCTAATTTGACTAGAATTGGTTTTTTGACTTATTTATTATGTTGAGACTTTAAATAATTATTTGTTTTTTTTGTTTGACCTACATTATTATATTACTATGTATATTACTTGTATAAAAAGTATTAGATCAAAATAATGCTTAATTTATACATTTTTTTCTCATTTTTAAGCTTAAAAAAGTAAAAAATAGCTTTTTGAGCACATTCTCCTAGGCGGCCGGCCATGCAATGGAAATTTAATTATTTTTATTGTTATTTTATATTTTATTAATTAATTATATATAAATATCTAATTTTGAGTGTCCATGTGTTAATTTTTATATTTTTAGGACTTTTTGCTGTACTATGGGCAAAATGGTCATTTTACCTTATTTATGAAAAATTTTAATTTTAATTTTTATATTTTATGTTATTTACCTAATTTAAGGTGTTTTGGGAATTTTTGAGTATTAGGGCTTTGTCTCTAAGTATTCGGTTTCTTTTAAGATTTTCGGGTGAAATTAGGATTTTGAGTTGATTAGGGTTTCTCTTGTTCATATAGCGACCTAGGTTCTCATTGCCTATCTGTCGCTAATAGTAGGGTTTGGGCTTGATTGTTCCATGGGTAGTTACAGCTTAGGCTGTTACAACTAGAATCCGAGCTGGGTTGTTATAGTTTAGGTGGTTATTACTAGGGTTCAGACTGGAGTGTTACAATCTACCCCCCTTAAATAAATTTCATCCTCGAAATTTCGTGCGAAAGGCCGTAGATTATTACTTGTATCTCTTTTCTTTGAAGTTGTGTCCTCGTTTACTTGAGTCATTCTTTATTGAAGATATGAATAAAGTTAGGCTATTTTGATTATCTTTTTGAGCTATTTTGTTTTGTCTAGCTAACGTCTTAGACCGATAACTATACGATTCTCAAAGGTCACATTGCTTATCCATGGCACTGGAGTTTTCTTACTAGAGCTAGCCTAAAAGCCTTTGTCCTTCAAGCATATCCTTTCTTGGGACAATGCAACAAGTCTAACTAACATATATCTTAGAGTTTGCGAATTCGAACGTACCTCCGATCATTAACGAATACACTTTTTTCTCTTGTGAACGGCAGACACTCCCTTCATCGCTCTCTGGTTGGCCAGGTTGCACCACCTTTTTCAAACTATTTGTTCCTTGCTGCAACAATTTTGTTTTATCCTTGCAACTCTGTTCTTGTTGACGGTAGTTGTAGTTTAATCCTCTTCGGCGTGAGCACTCAGATCTTTTATGTCCAAGCCTATGGCATTGATAACAAATTTTTAATTTTGGTTTCCTTTTTCCTAGTTGTTCTCGTTGGTCATTTTGAGAGTAAGGTTCCGAGCGTGTAATCTTTTTGTTATTCCGTAGTGGTCCTTCTTAGTTTTCTTCTCCAATTCTCATCAGGCAGTGCATCATTTTATGTTCTGGCTGGTTGCACCTATAACAAGCTCTTACTATTGGTTGTGTTGATTTGTGGCCTTAATCCAAACCTCAATCGTTCGGAAAAAATTCTTCTTCTCAGGTACTAGGATATTCTGCACTCTTAGGTCCGATAAGTACCAGGATACTTCATGGGGTGCCTTTCCTTGTGTTTGATCCAAATTGGTTACTAAATCTTGCAAGATTCATGTTAGGCTCGAGACGTCTACTTCCTCCTTAGTTTCATTTACTCTCACTGAGCCCTCGTGGTTCTGTCTTTATTCCGCCATCTTCAGGGAAGAGAAAAGAAAAAAAAGGTCATCGAACTGTTTGATAAAGTTGGTTCTACTCACAACGTAAAAGCATAACACTCAATCTATTTGTTAATGTAAAAAGTCTTTTTCAGTGAGATCCTATCGTTCTTTACCATAGATTGTCAACGCAGGGTTACTATTCTGAGTTCTATATGAAGTTCTGTTATCGCATTTCGGGTCTCACTTCATTGACTAGCAAAGATCTATTCCGACTAATCAGTTCATCTCTATTTCGATTTCGTATATAGATAATCTCGCAGTATTGTGTTCACACAAAACCCTATATGGTTGTAAAAGCTAGTTGAAAGCTTGTTATTGTAAGTGGCCTTAGTAAGGTAATTTACTACAACCCGAATGTTATCGTGCTCTTGGTGCGATATTGACGATCCTGGTGATGAAGTCCATAATCATATACTTTTGTTCCTATTCCAGTCTTTCCAAGTGTTGTATTAATCCTCTTAGTTCCTTCACGTATTGGTACGTAGGGTTTGGATGTCTCTTCTATTGACTGGATCGTTTCTCTCCGGTTGTCAGTCACTCTGGATAATTGAATTGTGGTAAAAGGTACGTTTGATGAAGTGAACTCATGCCAATGGTTCGATCTTATGTTGCATAAATTATGCTTATGTTTTGCATACTTGTACTTAATGCTTTAGCAAGTTGTACCATGTGCCATGTCATGTTCATATACCATGCTATGATTAATTGTACAAGAGAGGCATATTGCACGTCATGGGCATTCTTACATTTCATCTTGGGTTATTGGAGTCCCCATCGGAGTCCCCTTCGCATCTTTGAATTGGGCTGAGTGACATGAAAATATTTATTCAGTGGTAATGGATCTAGGACGTCCCTGGTTGCCATATTTGAAATGAAATGGGAGATTATTTATTTTTAAAGGGAGGTTTAGGCACCATGGGTTTGTCACTAGCTGTAATTAGACTTTGGGTTGACACCAAATGAGTATCCTTGTTCTTAAGGTGGGATTGGTCGACCTGGAATAAGGATGGGTAAAATTAGATAAAGGTCGGCCCCACGCCGTTGCCATTGAGTAAAACAGCTGTGGCATAAAGCTTGGCAATGCATTTACTATCCGCAAAGAGGCGAGGATAGGCTCGGTGATCAAGAGCCATCAAGTCTATTCTGTAATTCCCAGCGTGGTATTCATAATATTATCCTGAAAGTACTTAGGTTGGAAAATTGCATTGCATTCATCTGTATCACGCACTTACACAATTGTTCCTGTATATTCTTGCCCTGTTGAAAATAATAAAATTATTTATCTCCCTGCCCCTCAAACTTGTATTGGGTATTATACGATATGTATTATAGGATATCTTGTTGTGAGTTTGTTAGACGGTATAAAAAATTTGCTTCTGAGCTCCGGCTCATGGCATTCGTACCACAGGTAAAGAAGAGGAACCTTTTGAGGAAGGCGTATTCATTGAGGAAGAAGACCATGAAGAAGGGGGAGAGTGGCAAGAGCCGGTTAACCCCAACGACACGGCTTGAAGACGTAGGATGTCTACCTTTTGGATCTTTTGTTCAGTTTTCTATGGGCATATTGTAACTTTTGTTGAAATTTTTTGGATGACTGTAATTATTAAGTATTTTGAACAACTCTAAATCGTTAATGATGTAGTAACTATCTTATGTATCTATGAATGTTCGGCTAGAATATGTCCTTTATTTATAGTTACATATGTTTCGACATGCCCAGGGAACGGGGTATTATAGATGGTATCAGAGCCGGCTCTCTTCACCTTCGAGTGTGGGCCCCTGCTGTCTCGCGTGACACGTGTGCGAGCTATTGAGTGTGTGGGTTGATAAGGACTGGTAGGCTACCGGAGCTAGTAGGTTGTTCTCTTCCATTGTTCTTAACCTACAATGTCATTCAGTTTTGTTTATAAGAGTACAATAAAATAGTAATAGTTTAGGAAAGTACGAAAAATTTTAACAATAGTCACAAATATTGATGCTCGTGATAAGAATGATTTGGAACCACTGGTATGATTATATTTTACATAGGATCGGGCAAACGTTGCTTTGTTAGACTTATCCTACAACAAAAGAAAGGAAAACAAATAATGAAATGTCACGTCCCATTTTTATAAATGGTATTCGTGACCGGCCAGTGAGTCAAGCTCACCCGAGACCTACTTTTCAAACCGTTTAAGAATTTTCAAAATCATTATTTAAAAAAGGTTTAGTAAAAACAAGAATTTACAAACATACCCAGAGTCAAATTAGTGTCATGAAGTATATTAACTTTACAGGTGAAAATCTGAGTACAAAACATTTATATCTAAATATAAACAAGTGCATGTGTCCCAACTAAAAATACAAAATGATAGTTTCTTCTCTTCGAGCGTCCAACATTCACCTTATCCTGAAATGCCACAACATCAATTTCATGAGTACAAAGCTTGTGTGAGTGCACATATATCAAGGTTACAGGTTTGTCATGAAATATCAATTTTACCATATGAAAACATCTCATCAAACTGTTTTGTTAAAAACATCATATTTCATAGACAGATTACAAGCAATAAGCCCTAAGAGGTTTTTATAAACAAGTTACAGGTGTTGTGCCTTAGCAGATTTTTCATAAACAGGTTACATGTATTAAGCCCTACATACGATGATATGCTCATGGCTATGCCAGAATTACGTAGGGAGCGACCCCACAACCCTCTTCGTTATGATATCATAACCAACAATCACCTAGTCGTTATCCCATCCTTATACACCTCGCTGTTCAACACTCAGCGACCGGGTTAACACCATTCAAGCTATCATCATATACACATTTTCAAAATAGTCTCAATAGGATATTCATATTTTTCTTAAACCAAGGATATTCACATTTTTAACATATATATTTATGACAAAAAAGTTGTACGAAAAATATTATTTTGTACGAAAATATAATACTTTGCATTCAAAACATAAAATGTTATTTTATACGAAAACGCAGTACTTTGCATTCAAAACATAACAGAAAAACTCAAGTAACAAAGATATATGAGACTCACCTATTAAATCGAAAGTCAGTCAGTTAGTTCTTGTCCAAGAATTTTTGATCTAGAAAACAACACACAAAAATACTAATATTAGAAATATTCTCATAATCACTTTTATTTTTTAATTTTCTAAACTTCTATACTTCATTCTTATTTTGCATTTATTTAAAATATTTCATTCTTAGGCTTCAAATCCTAACCTTGATTTAAAAGAAGAATTTAAAGGCATAACTATGTAAAATACTTATTTTGGTACAATACCCATAGTTCTGAAAATAAGATTTTCTTTTTCATAAAAAAAAACATTCAAGTTTAAAACTCTTAAAATGTTTATTTTGAGAATTTATTCCTTAAGTGTATATATTTTAATTATTGTTAATATTATTTTCTAAAAGCATGAGTTTTAATCAAATAATCGATTTACTTTTTTAAAATTGGTTTAATGTAAAATATTAACTTTTAGAAAAAGAAAATTCAGAAATTCTTTACATTAACTTCATTAGTCTTTTTAAAAGAATTTTATAAAATTTCTCTTAGCATATTTGGTAATCATTTAGCACATTTATTTAAAATAGTTATCAACCTAGCATCACATGCCCACAGTGATAAAACATACTAATGCACGCACAGTGCATGCACTGAAAATTCTTAGTTCAATTTAAAACGTTAGTTTCAAGATTTTTGATGTAAGAAAAAATCTTTGATTTATTTTGCTTAGTCTCAAGAATAAAATTCGATATTTTAAATCTCTAAAATTTATCATTTTTATAAAAAACTTTTGATATTAATTATTTTTAGATTTTTAAATTAAAAGTTTATTTGCAATTTTCAATAAACCAAACAGTCCTTCATGGTGTCAAAATTTGCAAAGCAACCAAACAATTGTGAAATACACACAGTAAAAAAATAAAATACACACAAAAACCAAAATGAAACATGCATACAGTGCCCATACATGGGCTACGAGTGGAGTGGGTGGATGGGTCGTGGCTCATGGGGATGCCCGGTGGTGTCGTGGTGCGGTGGAGTTGGTGCTATCGTGAGAAAGAGATACATTCATTTATACATTATGGGGAGAGGGAGAATACACATATGGGGGAGAGAGAGATAGAGAGATCCAAATAGAAAGAGAGAGAGATCAAGACTGAGAAAGAGAGCAACCGGGAGAGAGAGAAAGAGAGAGAAGAGAGAGAGTATTCGGCAGAGCAGAGGGGTGGCGCGACGTTGGTCATGGTGTCACCGGTGTAGCGGCGGTGGAGGTCGGAGGTTGGTGGTTGGCGCGGTGGCCACGGTTGTCACGACCCAAAACCCGGGGTCACGTGAAAATCCACTAAACACCGATTTTATGAAAATATAAGATTTCATATAATGAAATTGTTGGGATTGTATACTAAAAAGTCATGCTTTTATGTATTTTATTCTGGATCCCTGGCATATTAATGAGAAACATTTGAGATAATTTTGCATTTATGGTTTCATA
>JAOTRH010472688.1:0-26635 GCA_034768845.1 Heliamphora exappendiculata | reverse complement strand
AGTATTTGTTGTTGAAAATAGATGAGGATTACCTCGGAGACTTTCGTGCAAATAGAAAGAATTGAGGGACTTGCGTGTAATTTGTTAGGACTAAAATTGTTGATGACTTCCAGAGTGATTATGAGAGAATTTTATAGTATTTTCGTAATAGGTGTGTGGCTTAGCATGGATTTACCAATTGCGGGTTGTCTTGGGATAAAAGTGTAATTATTTAAAAGTTTAGGGTTAAATGCGCAATTATTAAAAATTATGAAATATTAAGTTTTTACGTATATTTTTTTCTTAATTATTGAGTTGGCACTTAGCTTTCCTATTCCTTGGACTTAGAGCTTTGTTAATTGTGAACGTCTTCATATTGGGTCATTTCTAAAATTTTGTTATTGTTTTGGACCAAACTGTAATTTTCTTTTCTCTTATGGGGTTCTAGGGTTTTAGATTTTATTGATTTTTGAGTTATTCGATGGTTCTTTTTGGTTATGATATATCTTTATACTTTAGGATTTTGGTTCCGAGATCCGATTCTAGACTTAATCTTTTGATACTCTTAATCTGGATCTAACCCTAATATAAAATTCTAGTTTCGGTTAATTTAACGTTCTTAACCCAGAGGCTTAAAAAATTAGGTCGTTACACATTAGAAGCCAATGTCTTATTTACTTCATAGGTCTCTATTGTAGCCTATTTATATGCCGTTATATCTCTGGCCGCCAGTCGATACATTCATATAATCTTTTAGGATTTCCACATAATGTGAGAACCAGAACTAGAAGAGGTAGCCAGACAGGGTTTGGAGCACGAAGGATTTAAGTCCACACTTAGTTTGTGTCTTCGACATCCGAGAATACAGTTGAAGATCTGAACACAGAAAAGATTGCCGGTTGATTGCTATGTTGATACTTAGATTCAAGTTTAAGAACAGAAACGTGATCAAATCAGTGAGATCGATCAGGTATAATCCCTATTCCGCCTTGTAGGTGTACCGAGTTTCTATTTTGGGGTTTGGGGTTCGAGATCCAGGGTTCAAGATTATTCATCCCATACAGATTCTGTTCGGATGGTTTCCCCATTCGTCTAGATAGAACGGCATAGTACAATTTTTTTTTGTTGAATGATCTTCGTGCCGCGCCACATTTGATTTGATTCGTATGCACCATCTTAGTTTCCTGGGATTCAGTTCCTTACAAGTGGTATCAGAGCGATCTTTGATGCTGTATATGGGTTGAATCAAATCCATGTTATCCATATATGTTGATCGATGCATGTGGAGTTCAGGTAGACTAGAACTGTGCTAACCTTTGTCTTACAGCGTTCCATCTCGACTTTATGGTCATATAAATGTATGCTTTATTGCATGAATGATGATGATGGTTTTAGTTTCCACGGCAATTTTAATCGTGGTAGAATCAATGTGAACTCTATTAGGGGCATGGGATCATATGTAACCTTATCTCTCTAGTAGATTGAATGTGAACTCCTGATATGGAGACATAGGAGCTAAGCTTGTAATTTTTAACAGGTTGAAGTTGAAGATTGGACCGTGTTTTGAAAACCCTGGTAATGTTTTCAGACATTTTGTAGAGTTTTAAAGTGATTAGAACTGTTTGGTACACGACGGCGCAGCTAGGGTTCGCAAAAATGAAGTTCAAAAAGTCCCAATTTCGTCCGGATGCTCGACCTTCCATTCGGACGAAAATCATTCTAGAGGGATTTCGTCTAGACTCCCCAGCGTCCGTCCGGACGAAAAAGTTTCCAGTGGGATTTTTTCCAGACACCCCAGCGTCCGTCCGGACATAAAGATACTATAGCAGAACTGTCCAAACGGCGGTCAACCTGTCCGGACAGAACTAGAACAAAATGGAAAAATGAAGTTTTAGTCAAGGATCAAGCTAGGATGTTTTCAGTTTTGACTCCGATCACGGTTTTGACATGATGGAATGGTGCTTGATTTTGGGGGTACTGCCCCTCGACCCTACTCCTGGGTATTATATTTGGTTATTTATGGGTGTTTCACTGCTCCTGGACTCTGCGACCTAACTGGGCACGTCGAACCCCATGCTACGCAGGTGTCACGCCCCAAACTCCAAATCACGTGAAACACCCATAAATAACCAAATATAATACCCAGCCCAAGAATACAGTCTCAAAATAAATCATACATGCATTGTATATAATCGCCAAACGGCTTACGTTACACGGTTCCAACACCTGGAAAACATGTAATAACATACATGAAACAGAAAGAACAAAAAGGAAGACTACAGCTCTTCCGCCCCTCCGGCATCTCCAGATCAACCTGCGTGACCGGTACCTGAAAAACATTTCAAATTCCACCCATGAGCTAAAGCTCAGCAGAAACTAGACAAGCATGCAGTATAAGCTAAACATGCTAGGAAAACAGTTTGAAAACACGGCACGCATGAGCCCTAAAGATAATAGATATATATGCAACACATGAACATATATCTAAACCGACTTTCACAAGCCCCGACAAGCTAACTCATGCAATCCATGCACTATGCCCAACACACTATGAGCAACACACCCAACACATATCTCTCCAGGATCTCGTTCCGTCCTTCAGATTCACACACACTCTCTTTAGGATCACGTTTCCATCCTTAAAACTATGCATATCATCCTAACAGATATCATGCCACAGTTAAGAGAAAGAAGTAAAAACACAGACAAAGGTAACAACTATAGACTCTTGCCCATTATCCTAGTCACCACTTAAGGCCTGCTCGGTAATGGCAAGTTTTATACGGAGGTACGACAACAACGCCATTAATGGAGGCAACCGGCTTAATTTATTGGATAAACCCGAAGGTCCAAAGCACCTACACAACCCTGCATCGTCAGGACCACGTTCCCGTCCTTCAGATACCCACATGCACACACACAACACAAGGATCTTCTCAGGCTTTCACCGAAGGACCACCGTCTCAACTAATATTTCTCGAACTTTCACCGAAGGACCACCATCCCAACTAACATTTCTCGTTAACTAGGGTTAACATCCACAGAAACATCTACAAACCTACATGTCCATCTATCACATTTCATACACCTATGCATAACTAAATCAGGGTTTAAATGTATAATTCCACGTACTATCACTACGTTTCCCAAACCACGTCACATACTACACGCACGACTCACACAACACTTGCAACTCATTCAACATGCACCACATGCGTCCGCTCCTTAGAGCCCAACTATACATGCCAATAAAACTATAAGTTTTAAAGTATAAACCACGTAATTCCTTTATGTAATCCGTACATAAATAAACTAAAGTTAGCACATAACTAGTTATAAACACACATAGCCATATATAACTTCACATCATGATGCCACTCGCCATAAAACCTGACACGACATCACATGCCAGACACCCGTCATCCGTTTACTCGAATGACCCATCCACATACCGGGACAACCAACCACAAAAAGAATCTAACAGTATTTGAGTCGACTAATCCCATAATTAATCAACTGAATACCATAGAAAAGCAATCGAAAACCAAGGACCTAACCACCAACACATCATAACTCAGACCAACACACGGCTAACACGAACTCCCACACCCCCAACACGAACCAACAGACGCCCAACACAGCCAACAAAAACTCCCACACACCCAACACGGCCAACACGAACCCACATAGGCCCAACAAGGCTAACACGAACTCCCACATGCCCAACACGGCCAACACGAACCCAACACGAACCCACATAGGCCCAACAAGGCTAACACGAACTCCCACATGCCCAACACGGCCAACACGAACCCACACAGGTTCAACAAGGCCAACACGAACACACACATGCCTAACATGGCCAACAAGGCAAAAGGAAACCCCTAAGGCCCCAACATGATCAAAGGAAAAGAGTTCAACACAACTAGTGAAAGTGTCAACACAAACAGAAAATGTGTCAACACAAACAGTGAAGGTGTCGACACAAACAGAAAAGGTGTCAGCACAAACAGCGAAGGTGTCGACATGAAATAACCGAGAGCAACAACTCAAAGAGCAGCAAAAAATGTTTCAACACAAATAGAAAAGTGTCAACACCATTGACAAAAAGTGTCGACACCAACAGAAAATGTGTCGACACAAAAGAAGAAAATTCAGATTTTCAAACCAGGGAATTGGGCGACGGCAGAAAGCAAACCCTAGCTATGGAATAAGCTTCTCATCCCCAAATTAAACCATCCAAACACCCCTTTAGCAAGCCATGGACATACACAAGTCCAAAACTACCACGAAACCTCGAAAGAAATACTCGAAACCAGATTCCATCCACCGAAATCGACTAAAAACGGTTTTTATGCCCAAAACCCAACTTGAACATAAAATTAGATCTACAACAATCTAATCGTTAAAAATACATACGATTACATGAAGCACCCTTATAAGACATGAGAGTCTAGGATCCTATCTCAATGAGTTAAAAACTCGATGCCTCGAACCACGTGCAAAAATAAACTTTTTTGGATTGGAATTCCATCCGGATGAACCCGTAGCCCACCACGAGAAAACTAGGATCTGCCATCTGATCATCAAAAATTGAGCCCTAAGCCCCTAAGAATCAAAACAGAAGGCAGAGCTTTGGTTTGGGAAAAAGAAAACTTAGCCACCAAGTTATGAAAATATCTTTTTCAAAATATCAAAAGCTAGATATTTATAGGCCATGAAAATATCTTTTTTTTATAAATCTTTTGAAATCGCACCGTAACGCCCAACGGCCCCTCAGCCAGTTGCTGGATGGAGCCGACCATCTCACGCAATAGATCTCCGCCAACAGGTCCTTGGGGTGCACTAGCATCCCTAATATTTGGGACTAGAATGTCACTTCGGCCAAAACCACGGCCACGGCCTCGACCACGGCCTTGTCCTCCCCGTGTGGACATCGCATCTATAGGAAACTGACAGAACATAAGACGCAGCACATAGCACGATCATAAACGTTAACCACCTAAGCATGCTAACACATAGCTACATAGGTTCATGCTACACAAAACCCTACATACCGAGGAAAACTGACAAGAATGATGCGTCAATCTAGATAACCTGCTCAGATTCCCAGCTAGAAATCATGTCAGCTAAACACGTTTCTAACTTGGCTCCTAAGTTTGTTAATCCAAACGCCCAAAGACAGGACTAATCAATCTCTAGGTTTAACCCCCATACTCACATATACACATCATTCACGTATTAGCCGCATGCTATCACGTTCATGTTATTAAAACATCAAAACACATGTAGTCAAGCACACGCAATCAACCTCACATGGGATATACCCTCTTCCCACATCTCTTAGATATTCAAACCCAGAGCTCTGATACCAAGATGTCACGCCTCAATCTCTGGGTCACGTGAAACACCCACAAATAACGATATATAATACCCAACCCGAGAATACACTCTCAAAATAAACCATACATGTATTGTAGATAATCGCCAAATGACTTACGTTGCATGGTTCCAACACCGGGAAAACATGTAATAACATACATGAAATAGAAAGAACGAAAAGGAAGACTACAGCTCTTTCGCCCCTCTAGCACCTCTAGATCAACCTACGTGACCGGTACCTGAAAAATATTTCAAATCCCACCCATGAGCCAAAGCTCAACAGAAACTAGACAAGCATGCAGTATAAGCTAAACATGCTAGGAAAACGAGGTGTAATTTTTGACTCTCTTTCAAGTCTTAAAACAGTTTGAAAACACGGCTTGCACGAGTCCCAAACATAACAGATATATATGCAGCACATGAACATTTATCTAAACTGACTTTCACAAGCCCCAACAAGATAACTCATACAATCCATGCACTACGCCCAACACACTATGAGCAACACACCCAACACATATCTCTCCAGGACCTCGTTTTCGTCCTTCAAATTCACATGCACTATTTTTAGGATCACGTTTCTATCTTTGAAACTTTGCATATCATCCTAATAGATATCATGCCACAGTTAAGGGAAAGCAGTAAAAACATAAACAAATGTAACAACTATAGACTCCTGCCCATTACCCTAGTCACCACTTAAGGCCTGCTCGGTAGTGGCAAGTTCTATACGGAGTTATGACCACGACGCCATTAACGGAGGCAATAGGCTTAATTTACGAGATAAACCCGAAGGTCCAAAGTAGCTACACAACCCTGCATCGTTAGGACCACGTTCCCGTCCTTCAGATACCCACATGCACACACACACAATACAAGAATCTTTTCGGGCTTTCACCGAAGGACCACCGTCCCAACTAACATTTCTCGGGCTTTCATTGAAGGACCACCGTCCCAACTAACATTTCTCATACTTTCACCGAAGGACCTCCGTCCCAACTAACATTTCTCGGGCTTTCATTGAAGGACCACCGTCCCAACTAACATTTCTCATACTTTCGCCGAAGGACCTCCGTCCCAACTAACATTTCTCGTTAACCAGGGTTAACATCCACAAAAAAATCCACAAACCCATTTGTCCATGTATCACATTTCATACACCTATGCATAACCAAACCAGGGTTTAAATGCATAATTTCACGTACTATCACTACGTTTCACAAACCACATCACATACTACACGCGCGACTCACACAACACTTGCAACTCATTCAACATGCACCACATGCGTCCGCTCCTTAGAGCCCAACTATACGTGCCTATAAAACTATAAGTTTTAAAGTATAAACCACGTAATTCTCTTACGTAATCCGTATATAAATAAACTATAGTTATAAATGCATATAACTAGTTATAAATGCACATAGCCATATATAACTTCACATCATAACGCCACCTGCCATAAAACCCGACACGACATCACATGCAAGACACCCGTCATCCATTTACCCGAATGACCCATCCACATACCGGGACAACCAACCACAAAAAGAATCTAACAGTATTTCAGTCGACTAATCCCATAATTAATCAACTGAATACCATATAAAACCAATCGAAAACCAAGGACCTAACCACCAACACATCATAACCCAGACCAACACAGCTAACACAAACTCCCACACGGCCAACACGAACCCACACACGCCCAACACAGCCAACACAAACTCCCACACACCCAACACGGCCAACACGAACCCACATAGGCCCAACAAGGCCAACACGAACTCCCACACGCCCAACACAGCCAACACAAACCCACACGGGCCCAACAAGGGCAACACGAACCCACATATGCCCAACACGGCCAACATGAACCCACATAAGCCTAATAAGGCCAAAGAAAACCCCTATGGCCCCAACATGACCAAAGGAAAAGGGTTCAATACAACCAGTGAAAGTACCGACACAAATAAAAATGGTGTCGACACAAACAGCAAATGTGTTGACACAAACCGAAAAATGTGTCAACACAAACAGCGAATGTGTCGACACAAACAGAAAAGGTGTCAACACCAACCGTGAAGGTGTCGACACAAACAGCAGAGGTGTCGACATGAAAGAACCAAGAGCAACAACTCAAACAGCAGCAAAAAATGTGTCGACACAAATAGAAAAGTGTCGACACCAGCGACAAAAAGTGTCGACACCAACAGAAAATGTGTCGACACAAAAGAAGAAAATTTAGATATTCAAACCAGGGAACTTGGCGATGGTGGAAAGCAAACCCTAGCTATGGAATAAGCTTCTCAGCTCCAAATTAAACCATCTAAACACTCCTTTAGCAACCCATGGATATACACAAGCCCAAAACTACCACGAAACCTCGAAAGAAATACTCAAAACCTGATTCCAACCACCGAAATCGACTAAAAATGGATTTTAAATCCAAATCCCAACTTGAACATAAAATTAGATCTACAGCAATCTAACCGTTAAAAGCATACACAATTACACGTAGCCACCCTTATAAGACATGAGAGTCTAGAATCCTACCTCAATGAGTTAAAAACTCGATGCCTCGAACCACGTGCCAAAATAAACTTCGTCAGAATGGAATTCTATCCGGATGAAGTCGTAGCCCACCACGAGAAAACTAAGGATCTGTTATCTGATCGTCAAAAATCGAGCCCTAGGCCCCCCGAGAATCTAGAGAGATGGCAAAGCTTTGGTTTAGAAAAAAGAAAACTTAGCCATCAAGTTATGAAAATATCCTTTTCAAAATATCTAAAGTTAGATATTTATAAAGCACGAAAATATCTCTTTTTTTTTTGAAATCTTTTGAAATCACACCGTAACGCCCAACGGCCCCTGAAACCAACCACATATGCATATCTAAGTCCGATCATGCATCAAAATGCATATAAACATGCAAAATCGAAAATGAAAAACTCGTGTCAAAAAACGCCGAAAAAGAAAATGGGTCAAGGTCTCACAGCAGGAAAACATGGATGTCTTGTGATCATAAGGCGACTCAGGAATTCTGGAATGACCATAGAAGTCGGGATTATCTGTTTATTTATTGTCACATGCATGTTTATTTCTGTTTATAATTTTTTGTTGTGTATGTGTGATTTTGGACAACATGGACAACCATTACTGTTGGATGCTTCACAAAAGATTTAATTTAAATAAATTTTTATTTTTGAAATTGGTTAATATGAGTAACTGGATAATAAAATTAAATTTTCAAAAAAAAGTGAGATTTGAAATTTTATTAATTACACATAACACGTAAGATTAGTTTTTATCGGAATCTTTGAAATGAGTGGTATATTTCGAAATTATGAATTTATTAAAATTAAACAGTTTTTTAACACTAAAAAATATTTTAAAAACTAAGTAGGTGAAAAAATTTATTCACAGATAAATACCACGGTCTCCATTACTAGTTTATAGGTAATGTAATTAATTTTGTGTGTTGGCATTTGGGCATTCTTCTCCATTGGATGGAATTAATCGCGGTATCACCGGTACATGCCTCTTTTTGGGATAATTATGGATAATTGTTAGTATGGATCATTTCTCCATCTGAATGGTTCATTTCGAAGTGATTAATTTTGGATTAAATAATGGTATACACTTAGTGATAAATAATAGTATCATCTTCATCTAAGTTATTATTGTTATTTATAGGACCGAAGCTCTGTCAGCTATTTAATTTTACTTGGCATGATCTATTGCCTAGATAGTAAAATTAATAGAAATTGACATGTCTGGACAAATGATTAGTAGTAGACGTCATTCCCATCGAGGCATGTTTTTCACGGTGTACTAGGCTGCTGCCAAGTTACTTTTTTAAAAATGGTAGAGGGAACCAAATTTTAAAATGAATTTGAAGTTTTTGCTCATCATAATTAATAATTTTTAATTATGTGATTATTAGATATTAAAATGGCTTTCAATTCACTCGTGGTTATACTTAAAGAAAATAAACTTACGGATCCTAATTATGTTTCTTGGAAAAAGAATCTAGATATAGCTTTAATTGCCGAATGTGTTCTTAGAAAACTAGGAAATGTGTTTATTTCTGAAAGGGTTCTTCCTCTAAATCGAAAGGCAAGAAAAAGAAAAAGGTTCAGAAATAGGGTGGCACAATTTCTAAGGTAGTTAGTGGGCCATGGACTGGTGTGAAAAAGCTAAAAGGTAGATGTTTTCACTACAACCAGACACAGCACTGAAAAAAGCAATGCCCGATTTATCTTGGCAAGCTAAACAATCAAGGTAATTTCTATTCACTAGTTGTGTAAGCATGTTTAGCGGTGTTATCTATCAATATCTGGTGTATATATATGAGAGCCACTAATCATGTCTGCAATTCATTGCAGGGGTTCCAAGAAACCTCACAACTCAGTGATGGAAAATTTACCTACACATGGGCAATAAAACAAAGGTGGCAGTAGTTGCAGTGGGAGATGACACTCTCAATTTTAGTAGAGATCAGATTTTAATATTGAGAGATTGTCTTTATATACCATCCATTAGAAATAATTTAATTTATGATTCTAGATTTGTTAAAGACGGATATTTAGTTTATTTTAATAACTATGTGATTATTAAGGATAATAAATGGCTTATCTATTTTGGTACATTGGTGGATAATCTTTATGTTATTAGTTCAATCTCTCATATACTACAATTGAATGAATTGAATAACACTTCTAATTTACCATGTAAGAGAAAGGATTCTTCTAAGATGAACCAAATGTATCTTTGGCACTTATGCGTAGGTCATATAAATCTAAAAAGGATTAATAGACTGGTTGAAAATGGACCTTTAAATTCATTGGAAGTGAAAGCACTTCCAGTCTGTGAATCCTTCTTTGAGGGAAAGATAACTAGGAGTTTGTTTTCGGCCAAATGCTATAGAGCTAAAAAATCATTAGAATTGATTCACTCTGATTTATGTAAACCCATGACTATCCGGGTTAAAGGAGTCTTTGCATATTTTGTCACTTTTATCGACGATTACTCAAGGTATGGGTACATTTATTTGATGCACCGAAAGTCTGAATGCTTTAAAAAATTTAAAGAATTTAAGGCAAAAGAGGACAAGCGTTTGGATAAATATATCAAGACCCTACGATCTGACCATGGTGGTGAGTACCTCTAGAGAGAGTTTAAGGATTTTTTATTAGAGGCAGGGATTACATCCCAATTGACTGTACCGAGTACTCCACAGCAGAATGGTGTAACTGAAAAAGGAACAGGACTCTTATGAAAATGGTAAGGTCTATGATGAGTTATTTGGAGTTACCTGATTCATTTTAGGGATTAGCATTAGAAATGGCAGCCAATATTATGAACTTGGTACCTTCTAAGTTAGTACTTACTACTCGCACATAACTGTGGACTAAGTGCAAGCCTAGTCTGAGACATGTTTGGATTTGGTGTAGTTCAGCACACAGGAGAAAGGGGAATGCAGATAAGTTGGAACTGAGGACGAAAGTCTATTTTTTTGTTGGGTATTCCAAGAGAACGAATGGTGGCTTATTTTATAGTACAAAGGACTAGAAGGTCATTATTAATACCAATGGTCGGTTCTTGGAATAGGGCTATGTTATGAACCATAGGCCTAAAACTAGAATTGTTTTAGAAGAGCTGAGAGGTAATACCAGTAGTATAGTAGAAGCGCCACAAGTCTTTGGTATCCCATTGTCTTGTCGTAGTGAGAGGGTTATCATGACAAGTGCTGATTTTAAACTAGATATTGATGCTATCATCAACATATTAATTTTACAACCAGGGAAGGAAGTGGATTATGGTGCACAGGGTTCAGAACTAGCACAACGTGTCACTACCAGTACATAGACGCACATAGTGCCTCATCATAGTGGGAGGGTTATCTGTTAACCCGATCGGTATATATTTTTGAGAGAGTCTTTTGACAGAAACCCTGAAGAACTGGATACTAAACCCCTGTAACTACAACGAAGCACTCTAATATAAAGATGTAAAACTTTGGAAAAGGGCTATGAATTCAGAGATGGAGTTTATATACTCTAATTAGGTCTAGAACATATAAAATCACCCGAAGAGATAAAACCCATCAGATGCAAGTGGATCTATAAAAGGAAGAGAGGAGCATAGGAAAGGTGGAAACATTTGAACCTACGCTTGTTGCAAAAGGTTTACTCAGAAAGAAGGGATTGATTATAAGGAGACCTTTTCGCTGGTAGCCATAGTTAAGTCTATCTAAATTCTTTTATCCATTGCGGCTCATTTTGATTATAAAATTTAGCAAATGAATGCCAAGATAGATTTCCTTAACAGAAGTCTTAACGAGTGTATTTATATGGTATAACCAGACGATTTCATAGCAAAGGACCAGAAGCACATGATGTGTAAGTTTAAGAGATTCATTTATGAATTTAAGTAGGCATCTAGGTCTTGAAATACTCAATTTGGTCAAGCCATTAACTCTTATAGTTTTGATTAAAGTCCTGACGAGCCTAGTGTGTACAAGAAGCGTGATGAAAGTTTGATGGTGTTTCTAGTACTTTACGTGGATGATATCTTGCTCATCAAAAATGATGTGGGGGTGTTATCTTCGGTGAAGATATAGTTATCTGGCTAGTTTGATATGAGAAACTTGGGAGAAACCAGTCACATCTTATGGATCAAGCTTTGGCAAGATCGCATGCAAAGGAGGTTGGGCTTATCACAAGCTACTTATATCGATATTGTCCTTGCTTGTTTTAGCATACAGGATTCCAAGAAAGGGCTTCTCCCTTTTAGGCATGGAATCACTCTATCCAAATATTAGTGTCCTAAGACACCTGATGAGATAAAGAAGATGAAGGCGGTTCTTTATGCTTCGACAGTAGGAAGCCTCATGTATACTATAATTTGCACTACCTCGGGATATGTGTTTACCTTGAGAGGTGGAGTCATAAGTTAGAGGAGTATCAAGAAACCCTGCATTGTTGATTCCACCATGGAGGTCGAGTATGTGGTAGCTTTTGAAGTAGCCAAGGAGACTGTTTGGCTCAAGAACTTCTTGTTGGATCTGGATGTGGTGCTTTTAGTAAAGTTAACTATTACATTTTATTGTGAAAATAGCGGAGTAGTTTCCAACTCAAAGGAACCAAGGACCCACAGAAAAGAAAAACACATTGAGCGTAAGTATCACCTGATACGAGAGATCGTGCAGAGAGATAATGTAGCTGTGACCAAGATTAGATTGGAGTACAACCTTGCAGATTCTTTTACAAAGAGCTTACCAGCTAAGACTTTTGACAGTCACGAATAGGGCATGGGAATCAGATGTATGGCCACATAGCTTTGCATATAAGTGGGAGATTGTTAGGGTCGTATACTAAAAACTATGTTTGAATTTTTGGTATTATTTTTTTTTATTAATAAAAATTATTTTTCCATTTAATGAGAATCTTTATGAGCAATGCATGCGTTTCATTATTTATTTAATATTGTTCATGGTTGTTTTTTATTCTACATAATATTTATCTGGTGTATAGAGTTCGGCTTACACACGGAAGACCAAATTAAAGGTTCTTAAGGAATATAAGTTTTGGTTCACAGTTTAGATGGAATTAGACAAACTATTAGTACGACTGTAGCGTAGAGTTTTAGTAAACCTGTCTTAGTTACGGAGAACAAATAATAGCGTCGTCTATTATTTTGACTCACTGTGCTAGTACACTTTGTGTGTATTGAACAGGACCACGTTGAGGTAATTAATTTTATACTGACTATACAAATTAATTCACACCCCATGGTTAATATGAGTGCTTATGGTCTTAATCCCAAAATAATTGTTATTTGAGTATATTTGATATTCATTATTTTGATTCATTAGAGGGTGCGATCTTGTATAGGTCAATAATCTCGGTGAGTTGGATAATGGTATTGGGTAGATAATTGATATTAATTATTGATGGAATCTACGTCTCAAAATATCGAGATTGATAATACGCCTTTAAACAAACTTATATGTTTTGATCGTGTCCAACCCTACAGGTGGATTTTATAATCTGGTAGTCAAATAAGTTAAGCAGAAGGGCATAAAATTTTTTTAAAGAAGCCAATTAAATATAATTGTTAGTAATTTAATTTAATCGGTGGGTATCTATAATCTTAACGTGGGGAAAATAATAAGCATTTCATAAGAGGAGCACGAATAATTGATTTTGAGAATAAGGCTGTGAGTGCAATTATAATTTTTTAGTGGAATGAATTATAATTTATGTTTTTATGAAATTGCTTCTAGGTTGAGGTAGAATTTTATAATTACATTGAAAACCCATGTCTTATTTACTCCACAAGTCCCTGCTATAGTCTATTTATATGTCATTATAACCCTGACCGTCAGTCGATACATTCATATAATCTTTTAGGGTTTTCATGTAACGTGAGAACCAGAACTAGAAGAGGTAGCCAGACAAGGTTTGGACCATGAAGGATCTAAGCCCACACTTAGTTCGTTTCTTCGACATCTAGGAATACAGCATAAGATCTGAACGGAGAAAAGATTATCGGTTGATTGCCGTGTTGATCTTTTGATTCATGTTCAAGAACTGAAACATGATCAAATCAGTGGGATCAATCATATATAATACGTATTATGCCATGTGGGTGTACCGGGTTTCTGTTTCGGGGTTCGAGGTTCAAGATTGTTCATCCCGTATGGATTCTGTTTGGATGGTTATCCCGTCTGTTCGGACGGAACATTGCAGTACAGTTTTTTTTGTTGTATGATCTTTGCCTCATGCCACGTTTGATTCAATTTGTATGCACCCTTTTAGTTTCCTGGGATTTAGTTCTCTACAATACATGGATTAAATACATCATGGAAGCTTAGGGCCATTTTTCAGCGTATGGTTGGGGTTAGTATCCTTGGGATTTGGTGCAAGACTTGTGAGGGAAGCCTACCTTCCACCTTTGGTCGGCCACTTGCTTTCTCTCTCTCTCCCTCATTCTCTTGTCTTCTCTTTTCTTTTTTTTCTCTCTCTAAAAGACTCCATGGAAGACCTTGAAGCATCATCTATCTCTGCACTATTTTGAAGACTCTAAGCTTAGAATCGATCAACACCCAAGAAGAAAAGATTGCTCTACGCATCAAGGGCTTTAACTACAACCAAGCAAATTTTAGATTTGGTGAGTATGGGTTTCTGCGAGTGTTCGGGTCTTGCGATTTTTGACTCAACGAGGTAGGATTCCAATCCCTCTATGAATGTGTGTCGTGAATATGTGATTTAATGCATACAATTTCATTAAAATATAATGAGATTTGTTGTTGTGAGACCATGTTCTGTTTCAATTTTGAGTTATATATATATTTGACGCGCATTTTGGCATTTTTGCTTTAGCATTGTTTATATGCATTTTGATGCATGATTGAGTTTAAATATGCATGTGGGGTTGATTTTTCGGGTTGTTGGGAGTTGCGCAGTGAATTTCAAAAATTTAAAAAAAAAGATATTTTAGAGGTCTATAAATATCTGGAGTTAGATATTTTCAAAAGATATTTTCAAAACTTCTTTACTAAGTCTCCTCCTTTTTCTCTCTACCTTCTCTCTAACTTCTCGAGGGCCCGGGGCTTGGTGTTTGGTGATCTAACTGTTGATCCTTGTTATTGGCATCATGGTCTACGCATTCATCTGGACTGAATTCTATTTCGGTGAAGCTCGATTTTGCACGTAGATCGAGACATCGAGTTCTTGACTCACCGAGGTAGGATCCTAGACTGCATAGTTGCTGAAGGGTATTACATGTAATCTTATGCATCTTTACTATTTAAAAATGCATGACAGGTGATTTATGTTTAAATTGGGTTTTTAATTTAAAATCGATTTTCATCGTTTTCGGTGGATGGAGGTATCTTTCGAGAGTTTTCTTTCGAGGTTTTGGTGTCAAGTTTGGACGCGTGAATGTCCGAGGGCGTTGGATGGATGTTTGGAGGATTGGTTTGAGGTTTTGAGGCCAAAACCGTAGCTCAAAAATATTTTCTGGGCAAGGTCAGTTGACTGGATCTTGATGATCAGTCGATTGGATCATGTTTTTGGGAGGTCAGTCGACTGAACCTTCCAGGTTAGTCGACTAGGGGTTTAGGCCAGTCGACTGAGGTGCTGGGTTGTGTGGTTTAGTGGTTCTTTTCGGAAAAAAGGTTGGGTTTTCTTGTGAAAATCATTATTGATCTCCATATTGATGGATTTGATCTCTTTTATACATGTGTTGTATAATTGTTTTACGTAATGGTTTTAAAATGTTTTCCATAGATGTACCGTGACAGTGGGAGTTTTGAATTGGGCTTCTATTGCTCCTTGGTGGAAGTTCAAAAATATGCGCAGAGTAAGTTCGCTACGGTCCTTCGGGTTAATCCCCGTAAACGTGGTTTGGAAGCTTCTTCCATCGGTCGTGGAAATCTATAAAGAAGTCAGTTGCCCCATGAGTGGCTTCGTTGTTGTGACTCCGTATAGAACTTGTCATTACTTAGCTGGCCCGGAATGGTCTTAGAGTAATGGGAAAGTGTCTATAGTTTTTAGCTTTGTCCGTGTGTGTGGCAGAGTCGGTACATAGGATTTTATTTTATCTTTTTCTCCTCGGCTGTGTGGCCCGACTGGAGCATACTATTTTATTACTGCTTTTTCTTAACTGTGGCATGATATCTGTGAGGATGATATGCATAGTTTCAAGGATGGAAAACTTGTGATTTTTTAGAGAAAACCCTTTTTAGCTCCTGTGGTTGAGTCTTTATGCTTATGGTTTCATAACCTGCTTTACAACTTTATACAGTCTGTTTCTATTGGACTTCGGCTCACGGTGTGGGATTTTACTGTAAAATTATTTTTAAGTGAACATATGGAGTTGACATAGATACCTGTGGTGGCGGAAGACTTGCTGTAGCTTTTCCTATTTTTGAGACATGTAATTTTACATGCAATGCCTGTTTCAGAAGGCAAGTTTTGCATCCCTTGAGGCGATATACTTATTCATGTATGTGACAGCATGTTTACTGTTTATGAGAGCTAAACTTTGGAGATCTTTTATCCAAATGTTGTATACTTTGATTTTCAATTGCAAATCTTATTTTCATAAATGGTGTTTGGTGGGATTTCATGTGACCCTGGTGTTTAGAGCGTTACAACTTGGTATCAGAGCTCTAGGTTCAACTAGCTAAGGGCCTTAGGAAAGAGGGTACATCACCTTGTGAGGATCTGCGCGTGCTTGATTGCCTGTGTTTTAGTGTTTTGTTAACATACGCATGATAGCATGTTTAGCATGATGGTTGTGTATACATGGGTATAGAGGTTGGACCTTGGGATTGATTAGTCTTGTCTTCGGGTATTTGGATTAACAAACTTAGGAGCCGTGTTAGAGATGCATTTCGCAGATGTGATTTCTAGCAAGGAATCTAAGTAGGTTACCCAAAGTGACGCATCATTCTTGTTGATTCTCCTCAATACATGAGATGTGTTGACATGATCTTAAGTGGCTATGTGTTATCATGCTTATGTGTATTATGTCTTTTACGTTAGCAATAACATGTTGTAGGAGAGCTTATCCTGTTATGTTACTTTCGTATAGAGTTATGTCCACGCGGGGAGAACGAGGCTGTGGTCGAGGCCGCGGCCGTAGTTCTGGCCGAAGGGATGTTCTAGTCCCAGATATTGGGGATGCTAATGCACCCTAAGGGCCTATTGACGGAGATCTATTACGTGAGATGGTCGGCTCCATTCGGCAATTGGCTGAGGGCTTTAGGGAAAGAGAAAGTGTACTTGAGCCGAGGGCGACGGTAGCGATGCGTGAGTTTTGCCGTCTAGACCCTCCTACTTTTTTTGGGGATCCCAACCCCACGGTAGCCACTAAATGGCTGGAGCTGGTCACCAGGATCTTGGACACGCTTCAAATAGAGGAGAATGATTTGAGGGTTACTTTTGCTGCCTTTTAGCTGGGAGGGATTGCTCACATGTGGTGGGAGTTTGCTAGGACTACCGTTGGAGGCACTTGGGAGGCATCCACAAAGGTATTTCTAGAGAAATACTTTTCGGCGACTTTGAGGGATCGCTATAGAGAGGACTTTCTTTTCCTGACTCAGGAGACGATGACAGTTGTTGAGTATGAGGCTGAGTTTACTAGCCTATCCCAGTTTGCACAGGAGATTGTGCCTATAGATGAATTCCATGTGAAGAGGTTCGAGAGGGGATTGAGGCCCGCTATTCACGATCGAGTGGCGGCTTTCGGATGCAGGTCTTTACAGAGTTGGTGGAGACTGCCATGAAAGTAGAGGACACTCTGAATGAGACGCGCATAGACAGAGACAGTAAGAGTCAGCAGGACGGGGGACGTGCACAGTCTCAGGGACGCAAGGACAAACATCAACGGACATCTGGTCTGAGTTCTTATCCAGTGGGGTCGTATTAGCCGCAATTTTCTGCACCCACACCTCCTGTTGTCTCAACAGAAAGGTTAGAGCAAAGGGAGCTTATTTTTCATAGATGTAGACGGCTGGGGAATCGTGCGACAGAATGCCGAAGTCTAATTCTTGTTCAGGCACAGTCGCAGTCTCAAGCACAAGAGAGGGATTCAGTGGTATGTTTTGAGTGCGGCCAGTCTGGGCACATCCATAGGAACTGCCCCAGAGGAGGGAGTATGCGGAGTACAACTGGAGCACCTATCACTCCATCTGCCCAAGGACGTCAGCTATCTAGATTTTCATAATGGGGTGCTTCAGTACAGTCGGGTAGACAATCGACAATTTAGGGCCATAGTGGACAGGCCACAGCGTATGTTCTTGTAGATTCCAGTTCGTCCAAAGTACTGATCGTGCCCAATGCTGCGGCTACCACCTCTATGATCAGAGGTACTCTCCTAGTCTTTAGATCATGGGCGAGTGTTCTTATCGACACGGGAGCTTCGCATTCGTTTATTTCTTCTGCATTTGCATCTGCTTTGGGGTTGAAAATAGACTTGTTGGGTAGTGCTTTGAGTGTGGAGAGCCTAGTTAGTGGGAGTGTGATGTTGAGTCATGTGTGTAGATCTGGTGTGTTGGAGGTTGTCGGTCGATGTTTAGAGTTTAACATTTCATTATAGACATGACCACGTTTGATGTCATCCTAGGGATGGATTGGCTGACCACCTATCGTGCCTTTATCGATTGTGATCGGCGAAGGGTAATGATTTATACACCGACGGGAGATTATTTCTATTTTTTGGGTGACCGGGATGAGAGTTTGATGTCTATGCCGGGTGTTATGCGAAGCCAGGGCAACCTAGGTTTCCTCTTTTCAGCTCTCATGTTGGATGAGGAGGTTAGGGTTCGAGGAGAGTTACCTTCGGTGGTTTGCGACTATCTAGATGTCTTTCTTGACGATCTATTTGAGTTGCCACTGAGCAGTGAGGTAGAGTTCTCTATTGATTTGATTCCATGAGCTGCTCCCATATCTGTGCCGTCTTATAATTTTTCACCCGCTGAGTTACGTGAACTCAAGGTACAGCTTCAGGAGTTACTAGATAGGGGGTTTGTGCGCCCGAGTACTTCGTCGTGGGGAGCTCCTGCTCTTTTTGCTAAGAAGAAGGATGGATCCTTGCGATTGTGTATCGATTACGAGAAGCTGAATCAGGTAATAGTGAAGAATAAGTATCCTATACCAAGGATTGATGATTTGTTTGATCAGTTGAAGGGATCGAACTGCTTCTCCAAGATTGACTTGAGATTAAGATACCACAAATTGAGGATTAGAGACGAGGACATAGAAAAGACCGCCTTTCAGACTCGATATGGTCACTATGAGTTTCTGGTCATGCCGTTCGGTCTGACGAACGCTCCTGCCATGTTCATGAGTTCGATGAACCAGATCTTCCATCCTTATCTTGACAATTTGGTGGAGGTGTTTGTGGATGATATTCTCATCTACTCACCCACTAGGGACGCACACGAGGAGCACCTACGTATCATTCTATAGACTCTGAGAGAGCACCGCTTGTATGCAAAGTTCGAGAAGTGTGATTTTTGGATGTCTGAGGTGAGATTTCTTAGACACGTAGTGTCGACATACAGAGTAGAAGTGGACTCGTCGAAGACTGATGCTACCATAGGTTAGGAGCGATCGAAGAATGTCTTTGAGATTCGTAATTTTTTAGGTTTGGCAAGCTACTGTCGACGGTTCATGAAAGAATTTACGAGACTTGCCGCACCGATGACGCGTGTAACGCGGAAAGGAGTTATGTTTGTTTGGGGTGAGTCCTGCGAGTCGACATTCTAAGAGTTGAAGGCGAGGTTGACTAGCATGTTAGTGTTGATCATCCTAGAGCGAGGCTTGGGGTATACAGTGTACTGTGATGCATCGCATGATGGTCTTTGCCTTGAAGACATGGCGTCACTATCTTTATGGTGAGCATTTTGAGGTTTTCTCCGATCACAAGAGCTTAAAATACTTATTTTTACAGAGGAACTTGAACTTGCCCTAGCAACGATGGATGAAGTTGTTGGAAGACTATGATTTTGACTTGCAGTACCATCTAGGGAAGGCCAATGTTGTGGCTGTCGCTCTCAGTCGGAGATCTCATAGGTCGTTAGCTTCTATGGCTATACATGAGTAGGATATGCTTGGAGAGATTGGGGAGTTTGATCTGTTTCTTGTGGAGACAGCGACGAGTGCGACCTTATTTTTAATAGTTTCACGACCGGCGTTGATTACACCAATGCTAGAGGTCCAGCAGACAGATCAAGAAGCTCAGATGATACAAGATCTTGTTGCTAGTGGAGAGGATACAATGGGATGGGTTGTGGGTTCAGATAAGGGTTTCAGATTGGCTGGGAGGTTATTTGTACCGGAGTCATGTCGTGTTGATTTACTACATGAGTGCCATCATTCTTGTCCTGTAGTGCTCCCATGAGGCATGAAGATGTATCACGACCTACGTTGTTAGTTCTGTTGGACGAGAATAAAGAAGGATGTGCTTCAGTTCATTTCTCGGTGCCTTACCTATCAGAAGGTAAAGGCAGAACACCAGAGACTGGCAGGATTGTTACAGCCATTGCCTATATAAGAGTGGAAGTGGGAGAACGTCACGAGGAATTTTATTTTTGGACTTCCTCGATTACCTAGGGGACACGACGCCGTATGGCTTGTGGTTGATAGGTTGACGAAGTCTGCACACTTTCTCCCCATCCGTGTGAAGGATTTGGTGGATAAACTGAGTCGATTCTATGTCAGAGAGATAGTCCGATTGCATGGAGTGCCAGTGTCTATTGTTTCTGATCGAGACCCGTGTTTCACATCGTGCTTCTGACAGAGTCTGCAGAAGGCTTTGGGGATGAACTTGATGCTCAGTACTACTTTTTACCCCCAGACGGATGGTCAGTCTGAGAGGACCATACAGATTTTGGAGGACATGTTGAGGACATGTGTCCTTAATTTTAGAAGTTCTTGGGAGGGTCATTTACCGTTGGAAAAATTTGCATACAATAATAGTTATCAGTCAAGTATTGGGATGGCACCGTATGAGGCTTTGTATGGCAGACTGTGTAGGTCATCAATGTGCTGGACAGATGTGGGAGAGACCACAGTCTTGGGACCTGACTTGGTGCGGGAGATGACAAAGAAGGTTGTCGTGATTCGCCAATGCCTTAAGACAGCTCAGAGTCGCTAGAAGAGTTATGCAGATTAGAGGAGACGACCTTTGGAGTTTGTAGTGGGAGATTACGTGTTCCTAAAGGTCTCGCCACGTAGAGGTTTGATGAGGTTTGGTTATAGCGGGAAACTATCACCGCGTTTCATTGGACCTTTTGAGATTCTTGATAGGGTTGGAGAGGTTGCATATCGTTTGGCTTTCTCACCTCAGTTGGCATCTGTGCATAACGTATTCCACATTTTTATGCTTCAGAGGTATGAGCCTGATCCTTCACATGTGTTAGATTGGGCTGAACTACAGGTTGATGAGGAGGCCACATATGAGGAGTGTCTAGTGAAAATTCTAGATACGAAGGAGCAGGTGTTACGGGGGAGAACAATTGCTTAAGTCAATGTCCTATGGCTTCATCACGGGGTCGAAGAAGCGACATGGGAGCTTAAGTCTGGGGTACGTACTAGATACCCGGAATTGTTTACCTTGTGACCTTGTAGTGAATTTCAGGGGCAAAATTCCTTAAGAGGGGAGAGTTGGGAAACCCTGTTCCGTTTCAATTTTGAGTTATATATATATTTGACGCGCATTTTGGCATTTTTTCTTTAACATGTTTATATGCGTTTTGACGCATGATTGAGTTTAAATATGCATACGGGTTGGTTCCCGGGGTTGTTAGGAGTTGTGGAGCGAATTTCAAAAAAAATTTTAAAAAAGAAGATATTTTGGAGGCCTATAAATATCTGGACCCGGGGCTTCATTTTTTGCGATCCAATTGCCGATCCTTGTTATTGGCATTGTGGTCTACGCATTCATCCAGACAAAATTCCATTCTGGTGAAGCTCAATTTTGCATGTGAATCAAGACGTCGAGTTCTTAACTCACTGAGATAGGATCCTAGACTGTATAGTTGATGAAGGGTGTTACGTGTAATCTTATACATCTTTATCGTTTAAAAATGCATGACATGTGATTTATGTTTAAATCGAATTTTACGTTTAAAATCGTTTTTCATAGTTTTTGGTGGATGGAGGTGTGTTTCAAGAGTTTTCTTTCGAGGTTTTTGTGTCGGGTTTAGACGTGCAGATGTTCGAGGGTGTTGGATGGATGTTTGGAGGTTTGGAGGTTTGGTTTGAGGTTTGGAGGCCAAAATCATAGCTCAAAAACATTTTCTAGGCAAGGTCAGTCGACTGGTTCTTGATGATCAGTCGACTGGATCATGTTTTTGGGAGGTCAGTCAACTGAACCTCCTAAGTCAGTCAACTGACATGCTTCAGTTTTGGATTTTTAGTTTTTCCCAAGAGTTTTTAGTCGACTAGGGGTTTGGGCCAGTCGACTGAGGTGCTGGGTTGTGTGGTTTGGTGGTTCTTTTGGGAAAAAGGTTGGGTTTTCTTGTGAAAGTCATGGTTGATCTCCATGTTGATGGATTGGATCTCTTTTATACATGTGTTGTATAATTGTTTTACGTAATGATTTTAAAAATATTTTCCATAGATGTACCGGGACAGAGGGTGTTTTGAGTTGGGCTTCTATTGCTCCTTGCTGGAAGTCCAAAAACGTGCGTAGAGTAGGTTCACTACGGTTCATCTGGTTAATCCCCGTAAACGTGGTTTGGAAGCTTCTTCCATCGGTGGTGAAAATTCGTAAAGAAGTCGGTTGCCCCGTGAGTGGCTTCGCTGTTGTGATTCCGTATAGAACTTGTCATTACTTAGCAGTCCCGGGATGGTCTTAGAGTAATGGGCGAAAGTCTATAGTTGTTACCTTTGTCCATATGTGTGGAAGAGTCGGTACATAAAATTTTATTTTATCTCTTTCTCCTCGGCTGTGTGGCCCGAGTGGAGCATACTGTTTTATTACTGCTTTTTCATAATTGTGGCATGATATCTGTGAGGATGATATGCACAGTTTCCAGGATGAAAAACTTGTGATTTTTTATAGAAAAACCTTTTTGGCTCCTGTGGTTGAGTCTTTATGCTTATAGTTGGATAACCTGCTTTACAGCTTTATATACTCTGTTTCTATTGGGTTTCGGCTCACGGTGTGAAATTTTACTGTAAAACCATTTTCAGGTGAACATATGGAGTTGACATAGATACCTGTGGTGGCGGAAGACTTGCTGTAGTTTTCTCTTTTTTTGAGACATGTACTTTTACATGTGATGCATGTTTCAGAAGGTGAGTTTTGTATGCTTTGAGGCGATATACTTATTCATGTATGCAACTGCATATTTACTGTTTATGAGATCTAAACTTTGGGCATCTTTTATCCAAATATTGTATATTTTGATTTCCAACTGCAAATCTTATTTTCATAAATGGTGTTTGGTGGGCTTTCGTGTGACCCAAGTGTTTGGGGCGTGATAGTTGTGATAAAGAAAACCCTAGATTTGGATGAGATGTATTCTTTATGGATATATTGAGATTGTTGAGTGGTTATGAAATTGAAGTCAATTTGGATTTTGAATTGAGATTTGAAATAGATTTTAATCCATGGACATATCGTCTTTTCAAGATTTGAGAAAAATATGATTAAATAGGAAATTTGTATGAAACCTTGTTGAATTTGGAAATTGTGTAAATGGATGGTAGTTGTTGAGAATTGGAGTTAAAACCATGTAGTGGATACATGAGATGTGTAGGTGAAGACCATGGGTAATGGTCGAGGTACCAATATTATTGAAGTACTTTATTATATAAATTGAGAAGTTTTGGAATTAACATTGGCTCGACTAGCTCCTCTGTGACAAACCAGAAACTTGTGCAAGAATGGGTGCTTATATCCCTTGGGTTAATCCCCATAAATGTAGTGTAGGTGCCCATATGCTTCGGTATGACCGTAAATGGTGTAAATGTGTGGTAATTAATTATCAATCGATTGATATTGAATGAGTTATAATAATATGGTTGTTATTGAGCATGATTCATATTGGTTGTTTAGAATCTTATTAAGCCCCAGTGCATGTTGTTTAAATCCATCTTTTTTAGGTATTGATAACCAGAATGCGCCTTAAAAGAAATCAAGCATATTTTGGTTTTGATTTGGCTAATTTGGAGAGAATTTACCTCATGTACATTTTGTGTAATGGTTGAAAGATGTAATTATATTTTTGAATTATTGAATATCATGAATATTTAGGTTGTTAGACCATAAGGCCATGGATTTCTTATCTTTTGGATGAATCAAATGTTATATGATCCTCGCGAGAGGTTTCTCTTGGATGTATATTTCTGTATATTTCTTTCCCTTGGCTCTGTTTCAATGAAAATTTAAACGTTTAAACCCTTCTTCTTCATAAGAAAATGGATGTTGATTGTTTGAGCAAGTATAAGGATTTTAAGTCTCTTTCTTATCAATTCTTATGGTTATCTAAGGCCCTTGTATGCCGTTTTTGTATGAAAACAAGTTTGGTTGAGTGTTGGTGTCACACTCCCAAATCTTAGGCATGCGTACCATCCTTAATAACCCAGCCCGATAAAACCATTACTTAAGGACATAAATTCTATAGTTCAAAACTATATAAAAACAGCTTTGTAATATGGAAATTAGCTCCAACATCCTATTCAAATGTCCAAAAATGATCATACATAGTTAAATCCAAATTCATAAACACGATTTTAATGGCGTTATCGCCTTACAACTTCTCGAAAACACTAACTCTTGAACCAAATCTTAATTAAATAACATTCACCACTCCCACTTAAATTTGTTCTTCAATATACAATTCATAAAAAAAGTTATACATAATTGTGTCACAACTCAACACTTCTCAAGAGTTATGCAAAACATTATACATTGAGGTCTTCATCTTTTCCTTCAAAATGGTTTGAACACCACATGAAATCTTTTGAGTCTTCTTTATCTCATCAGAACCTGAAAAATGTTTGTCCAAACGACATGAGCCGAAACTTGTAGGATAATGACTAAAAATGATATTATGTGTGATATATGAGGTGTGAGCGTATGAATGACGAGACATAATAATTAAACATGTCTTCATATCAGAAAAGCATTTCAATACATGTGATTATAACCAATTTACTATTCATTTATTCTAATCTCAACAATGATTTAAACATATTCACACTATTGGATAACCCAACAAGTCCCATTACACATTTATTTCTTTTCTTTTTGGTTTCAATCCCTTTTTGCTTCAATAACGGTTTTCATTTCGTTCAATCGTTAAGTTTAAACCGACATCGGGTGCAGCTTATAGAAACTCTGCACTCTTCCTCCAACTGGCTACGCAAAACCCACAGGATAATTGTTCACTCTATAACCCACCACGACAACCATCTTTTTCAATTTCCCTTGGGAAAGCTGATGGGTAGACAACCCGTATACACCTTTTTGGTAACTAACCCGAAAGGTAGGGTACACAACTTGCGCAAGTTTTTAGTCTTTCACCGCGAAGCTAGTCAAGCCCAACTTATTCATCTCAATCAACTGTCGGTTCCAATAATCAATTCAATAATTCATTTCCTTCAAGTTAAATACAAGTCCAACCATAATTTTGGTTATTCTCACTACATCCAATAAGATAAATACCACGTAACTTTCGATTGGATCAACATATTCAATTCGTACAACATTAGATTCAATATTTAATCACATACCTCAATTTTATTATTGTATCCAAAGATAACCATATTAAAGGATTTAGACCTATAGTTTTAATCCATTTACATAAAATCAACCCACATTTCACATAAACAACTCAAGATTTAACTCAATTTTCATAGTTCATTGATCCATATATCAATTACAAAGAAAAAGGTTCAAATCCATGAATTTGTGTCTATTATCCTGAAATTAACACAATTCAACCACATAACTAGGGTTTAATATACAAAAATCCCACATCTTCAAATTTAGTTACAAATTTAATCATCAACTCATGAATTAACAAGTTACATGCCTTAAGCAATTACCCTAAGTGTTCCAATTTTAACATTCCACTCAATTTTCATGAAATTCAAGCTTCACAACATTATGAACTAAGGTTTACATTCCAATTTTATCAAATTTTTAGACTTTTGGATTTAGTTTTCAATTCCTAAATCTCAAAGTTACAAGGTTTAAACAACTAATTAATTGCCCCAATTTCACCATGTGATCAAATGATCATAAACCCAAACCAACCGAACTAAGTTTTACACATATAAAGTTTCTAAATACTCAAATAAGTCACCAATCTAACTCACATCCACAAATTAGTAAGTTACATTGTGCAAATAACCCATTGGGATTTCCAATTTCATCTTCCTACTTAACTAACAAGGAATCCAACTAAATAAATCATGTATTTAAATATGGTTTGATTAATTTCCCGAAATTTATAGGGTTTCAAGGATTTAACTAAAAGTTCAACCCATATCTACACAAATTATCATGATTTAGTCATGATCCTACCTTTTTAAGCCAAAAGCCCCCAATTTTGTCAAACCCTAAATTTTGGCCCACCACAAAATCGACTCCTAGATGGCCCAATGCGAAGCTCTCGTTGTAGAATGCTTGAATCTCGAACGACGAGTTGCAATTTTGAGTAGAGGGCATCCAATTGTTTGAGAGATGGTTGGAGCATGAGCTTGAAAGCTCCACAATGGAAAACAACTGAAATGAGAGA
>JAOTRH010472677.1:0-26637 GCA_034768845.1 Heliamphora exappendiculata | reverse complement strand
ATTTTTAACTTTGACACAATCATACAATTCGTTGGTGTGTAGGTGATTTCCACAATAATCCATTCATGTGAAACAAATGATCTTCATACACACAATAGACAGCAAAGGAGCACACAGCTCTAGCAAGAATTTTTACCTAGCCAGTTTTATCATATGTATTTGTGATATTCTATTAAAACTCCTGCACACCAAAATTTTAGTTTCTTACTCCTCTTCACTGCCAAACAATTGTCAAAGATTTTCAATCACCAAAACAAGACGTTAAGTTTGCCACAATAATTGTATGATCAACTACCCTGTAGGAGGATCATCCTCCAGCCTGCAATAGACCCATTTTGCGAGAAAATTAACCACCATTAATATCAAATACAACGATCCAAACATTATAACGATAAATTTTTAGGGCTTCTCAGAATGAACAACTAAATTCAACACAACTCAAGGAAAATCACTAAAATTAGTCAGAATTCTACCTGTCGGAGCCAAACACGCCACAACCAGGAACCCTAGATTTCAGTCACCATGAAATTTTGGCTCCTTGGTTGATGTCAAGCATAGTTCTCGCTGTAGATAGTTTGAATACTCCTCGGTGGTGTCCAATTAGGGGTTTTGGTCCACCAATCTCGGAATCTGACCAAACTTCCAATCCTAGGGTTTCGGCCATCAGTGGATTTTAGCTTCTAGGATATTTAAAAATGGAATTTTTGTTGTACAGGGATTGATTCCTGAGCAGCAGCACTCAATTTCTTGATTAACACGGTCAGTTTTAGAGGAAAGCTAGGGCTCCAAACTCGTCAATGGCGAAAATGAACAAAAAAGATGAAGAGATAGGAACAGGAAGGGCGTTAGATAGAGGGAGAGAGTAACGGAGATAGTGAGGGAGGTCGGCAATGGGTTGGTGGTCGGTGGCACTGACGGTGGCAGGAGCGGCGGGGCAAGACAGTGGCGAATGGTCGCGCGCACTTACGCGTTCTCTCTGCTTCGTCTCTCTCTCTCTCTCTCTCTCTCAGTTTTCTGTCTCTTGAAACATCTCAGCTTTGGTTGAGATGTATATATTTTATTTTATTTTAGAAAATCCAAGTTGAAAGCACACAATTATATATATAAATTTTGAAAATTTATAAATTTACTTTTATGGTTAATTCTGCTTTATTTATCCCTTCAATTTAATTGAATTTTAATTTAAATCATATTATTATCAAAATTTCCTAGTATTATAGAATCATGCACAAGTTATTATCCCGATGTTCCTACTCTCACCAACTGCACATAATATATTACATTATCGTCAAAAGTTAATTTTGAAAATTTTAATTATATTAGAGTAATTAATAATTGTTAATAAACTCGTACCATTACGCTACAAGTGGTGGTGGAGAGATTTTGGTGAAGTGTTTACAGAGAGAAAACGTGAATATATAGAAGTAAGTAGAACATTTTAGATGAAATAAGCAAAACGACGTTATTTTGTACTGAATATAAATAAAATGACGTCGTTTTATTGTAGGTGATGAAATAAGCAAAGCGACGTCATTTTGTACTGAATATAAATAAAATGACGTCGTTTTATAGTAAGGCAAAATAAACATAAACGGCGGTTCTAGAACGTCATCATTTGGTTGCTTGGTGGCCACAGCAGCGTTACGGCTTTACGATTGGGGAGGGAGGGAAAGAGGATGGGGGTGCGGTGACCATGGCTACACAAGTGACCACTGTGGCATTATAATAATAGTTTATTTTTTAATACTATTTTTAAGTATCTTTTGATAGTTATTAACTAATTTCATAAAATTTTTAAGTTTTAATATTAAAATCTAAACTACTATAAAGATAGTTTTTAGAACATAAACTATTATTGACTTCGAGAAATCAAAATAGAAAAAAAAAATCAATCATAATATAGATAATTAGGAACCAAAATGACGTGGTTTTAAAACAAGCAGTTTTTATCAAATAATATTTTGGTCATGAAAAGATTAAAATATATTTTTTTTGAAGAGTATTGGAACCAAATTTTCTGCCAACCAAACTTCCCGCAAATAAAGCCCGGGCCCAAAAGTGTTTAATCTCGTTGACCAAAATCAAATTGGTTGCAAAAAACTATACACTTTCGCCAACCACAATCAATTTGGTCGCTGGCAATTATGCCTTCGCCGACCAAAATCAATTTGGTTGTGGAACACTATACACTTTCGCTGACTAAAATCAATTAGGTCGCGAAAAACTCTAGACTTTCGTTGACAAAAATCAATTTATTCGTAGAAAAGTATACTTTTGCCGACTATAATGTATTTGGACGTAGAAAGTCCACACTTTGGCCGACCAAGTTATATTTGATCACAAAAAGTCTATACGTTCGCCGACCAAACAGTATTTAGTCGGCAAAAATGGTTGGCAAAAGTGTATTTTTTGTAGTGTAGCCTCCCTCGAGGTATCTAGTAAATGCAAAGATCCCCCATCTAGTATATAAAATGGCACTGACCTCCTCTATCAGACGTGTCGGATAAACGATGTTAACCAAAAAAATCATTTTATTATTTTACCCTTCTAAAATTAATATTTTATTATTTAAAAAATAAAAATAAAAACTAAAAACCAAACCCTCACTTCCCTCTTCTTCCTTCTCTTCATCCCCAACCCTAAGTTGAACGTGAAAATCTCAATAGCAAAACCTCAAATCTTTCATCATAGAAAACATTAATCGTTAAAAACTCCTATCATTGAAAACCCCAACCGTTGAACCCTCTCTCTCTCTCTCTGAAATTGCAGAAATCGACGTACAAGTTTTGCGGCGATTTCACGAGGCTCAACTTCCCGAACCCCTGGCACAGCGGGTCCCACATCAGTGGCGACTTCGGCAAGCACAAAACGCTCCACTCTGCCGTCAATGCTAAGCTCCAGGTGATCTTCCATAGCTTGGCTCAGGGAAAGAGTGTCAATGCTAAGAATAGTCCCCCCATTTCTATGTTCCCTACATCAAAACCATTGGTTTACCTCTTTTTGTTCATTTTCCTCTGAGAAAGTTTAGAAAATTTTCAAATTAGAGAGATAGAGATACAAATAGAGAGATGGGGAGAGAGAATGTATCAAAATTGAGAGAAGTAGGTAGGTGTTAACCACAATAATGACTAAATCTCCTTCTAAAGGAAAATTCTTCGAAATGTTCAAGCGATTGTGTGCAAGATCCTTTATCGTGTTTTAGAACTTCGTCAGAAAGTAATAGTGGATGAAAATGAAAGTAATAAAGAAATTTTATTGCTTCGATGAAAACTATGATCAAGTACAAAGATTATTGCAAGCTAATCCTATGAACTGAAATGACTGAAAAAGAAAATTACAAGGAAAAAAATTACAAAGAAAAATACGAAGGGAATAAAATTACAAGATAAAATAAAAAATAAACAGTTTGCCAGAGTGTGAAAAGTCCCTTCATTTTGTCCATGATTAGTCTTTTATAGACTAGCCTGTAATTGCTTATAACTGCATTCATAATCGTCTTCATCATGGGCCATTTTTTACTGACTTCAATAGTGGGCAGTTTGTTATGGGTCCACTCTGTTAGTGGGCAGTTGTGAACAACTTGTAACTACTATTTCTATGATCTTGTAACCGCTTCACAACTCAGCGTGATTTTTTGGCCTTTGAGAAAACATATGATTTCAGTAGCGACACATGTCCTCTTGAGAAGATTATTAATTTGTGATACCTGTCCATGACGGATATTATTTCTAACCGCTCCTTTAATTTCGATAAGAGAATTAGTCTATTACAAATTAACAGCATCAGCATCAATAAAGAATTAAAATTCGACAGGCCTTTCACCTAAGCTCTTACTTTCTTTTTACCAAGACTTGGATAACATTGATGAGTCTCTATAATACTCATTAGCCATTTAGTCCATGGCATACATTATCCTTAATTTCTTTTTACAAACATCGATAGGTATTTTTACTATAAATGAACCATTTTACTTATTGGATGTGTATCTATTAATCTTGACACTCTATTCGATAGGTCATTAATCCTTATCGAAAGGATTTAAAAAATGTGGTGTAAACAATTTTTTCCCTTATTAATGGGGTTTAAGTTCTTTAACCCAATTAATGATTCTTTTAATAACTACGATTAAATAATAAATATAACCACTGCCAAGACACATGAGGAAGACAAAGCACTTGAATAAGCTTATGTAGAAGCCTTAACATCATTTTACTGCTCTTAAGTTATTCTCATTGTGTTATGATATTCATCTTTTACCTCAAGAGCTCTCAAACTTAGCAACAATGGCCCCTAGAAGAAGCTTTAAACCTTCAAAGAATATGTTGATCAACACGATAATCATAATATTCTGATTCAAAATCCTAGCTCGAGTTCAAATTATATTCTCGGCCCTATTCTCGAATCGAACATGCTTGAATCTTTTTCGTCTAGCTATCCCTTAGCCCCAAATGAAGCTTTTCCACTTCACCAACCATTCTTGAACTGGACCAAATGGGATGGACCAGCATCTCTTCGTACATGGATAAACCCTAAATAGGATTGGTCCAATTAGGTGTCACGTCTAACTCCATACATTGGCCAATAGTGGGATAATTTAGATATTCGAGAAACCATCATCCTTTCTACCTATACCCTCGAGATGAATAAGTGGGTACTTGGTGCAGCAGCGTGCTTCTCGTCTACCTCTTGTAACGCCATGATTCTGCCTTGTGGGTATATGTCACCCATCATTCTAGACGTTGTTCATCTCACTAGCCTTCCATCGACAGGCCTTGAAGTTAATGCTTTGTTAGTCCCTGCTTCAATTGGAGAAGAGTATTTAAAATTTTCAGGTATGGGATACTCTGAATTACTCAAGAATTATGACATCTCTTCTTCTATTATATCTTCCTTCAACGAAATAGTTCTTTTCTATCTTTTTTGACTTTATCGTTTTCTTTTGGCTACTCCTGGTAATAAAGTCACCAAGGAGTATTTATCGATAGCCATTTGTTTGGCTCAACAAAAAAAAAATTTCTTTGGCCCCTTTTGTTTTAGGCACCTTGTATAAAGGGTTGTACATTTTTGTCGAATTTTTTTTTTGATAGCTGTGATGGCCCTTTTTGGCTATTCCGAGCTTAGCTCTATGCTTACTTCCCCTAGTTGAACTTGAAATTTCAAACCACTCTTGGTGATCCTTGCTTGAGTTACGCTGAATACTTTTTATCTCTGTATTCAAAATTTTTAAGATATTCTTTTAAGTATCACTAATTTTCTTCTCTTTACCTTTTATTCGAAGTTCTGAGGACTTTCAACCTTTCCATCAATTTCAATATTCTTCTTATCACTTAACTTTCTTGCAAGATGACCCTTCACAGTCTTTTTCAACGTATGACCTCATTCGTCGAAGGATTTTTTGGGCTAGTGTTCTCACCCCCAGGTACATCTTAATTGGTGAATCAATTTCATCGACTGCATTTTGTAACTACAGCTTTAAAAACTACTCTCCTAATCAATATGTCAGGCAGTTTAAGCTAATACAATGGTGCCATTGCCTTACATGCATCCATCTATTCATTAAATCATTGAATGCAGATCTACCATAAGAGAGACATATTTAGCTACATCTATTCAAGATGTTTTTCTAAGGAGGGTTTAAACTTCCAAATTTGAAGAATTCCAACCCTCTACTTTAACCATAGCTATTTTCGATGCGTGGTGGACTGTCATCGCCCCTACTATCTTTGTATCTTCCTTAGCCTATTACCTGGCTCAGTTGCCCTATCATAATGAAAAAGGAGACTTGCAGCTTCTTCTCAAGGTAATTCTTTTTATGTTCCTGAGTTTCTTTACATATCAACCTTTTCAAAAGCTTAAAATTTTTTCGGTACAGTTTTAACTACAGATCCTATTCAAGCAGTAACCCCTCCTTTGGCATCTCGAGCTCAAACAAACATGGCCTCTGATTTAGACACTTTATCATATGGCATTCCTTTATCAGTTAGAGCTTCAAAATGTAAAAGTCTTTTTTGTTTATACTCCTAAGAAATAATCGGCTTCTTTTAATCCCCTTACTGATGGACTTATGAAAGATGCATTTTTAGCTGAGAAAGCTTTGCAAGAAAAGAAGAAAAAAGAATAAGAGAAGAAGAAGAAAGAGGAAGCTGATCAAAGGAAGATGAAGGAAGAAATGGAAAAGAAACAGAAAGAGGAAGAAATAAAGAAGAAGAAAGAAGAAAAAATATTGAAAAAGAAACAAGAAGAGGAGGGGAAAAAAAGAAAAAGAAAAGAAGAGAGAAGAAAAAAAAGAAACAGAAGAGAGAAGAACAATAAGAAGAAAGAAGAAGACATGAAAAAGAAAATGAAGAAAAGAAACTAAAAGAAGAAGAAAAGAAAAAGGAAAAAAGAGAAAAAGAAAACATGAAGAAAAAGAAAGAATAAGAATAGAAGAGGAAGAAAAGAGGCAGAAAAAAGAAGAAAAAAAATAGAGGAAAGAAGAAAAGAGAAGGAAACATGTAGAAGAAAAGAAAAAATAGGAAAGAGAAGAAATTCGAAAGAGACAAGAAGCTGAAAAAGAGACAGATGAGGAAGAAGAATTGATTTCTTCGATGATATCTTCAAAGAAATGCATGGCTTCTGAAGCTTTTGAGACTGCTTTCGAAAAACATACCATTTCGACTGAAAATAATAAAATGAAGGTACATTAGATGATTTATTTCTATTTTGAATCATCTTTCTAATTTTATTGCATATAATATGCTCATCTGCCTTTATTATAATCACATGAATCTTTTCAGGAAAATCTAACTTTAGAGGTTCCTTTAGAGGTGTTTTCATCTCTTGAGTATTATGTAACATCTCAAGCTCCTACTGGAACCTCTCGAAGAAAAAGAACCATCGCCCAACATGGCCTTAACACTTGTCACTGTTAAGCCTTTGGGTTCGACTCGCACTGCAGGTCCTGTAGAAGTTGTTCATCAAGCTGAGCCCATAGGAGATTCTGCTCCTACTACTAATGAAGACAATTAATCTTCTCATTCTCTTATTTCTAGAGACAAGATATTTCATAATTCTTTAGAATCTTCTCATGTTCTTTTCTTTCAAATTTTATTTCCTAATTTTAATTATCTTGTAGATTGATGAGCCTTCTGCCATCGAGGATGCCTTAGACATTCTTCTTAGTCGTATGGATTCATTCATTGAATCCATGGCTTAAGTTTCTTCTAGGCCAAAAGATTCATCTATTGATCCAGGCAGAACTAAGTCATTTTTATGACCTTCTCTCTCTTCCATTTGAAGAACTTTTTCTCTCGAAAGATCATGATCTTATTTCATGCATCAAGAAGTTATCCATCGTTGCCAAGATCATTTTCACTCTCGATCAACAGGCTAAACTATCAATGATGGCCTCAGAGTTGGCTGGTAAGATTGCCTTGGCCCAATATCATCAGGACATAATTCGTTCCAAGCAATCTTACATTGATTCTATGAAGTCAGTATCCACTACCATCTCTGCTCATCGAGAAAGTGCTCTTCAGATCAAACAAAAAGATCATCTGGTTCAAGAGTAGGAGTTTCAGTTATAAGCTAGACTTGATCAAATTTGTCTCGAAATGCATGCTTTGAAATTAAAAAGAGATACCCTGATTCAAGATAACAAAGATCTCCTTTCGAAAGGAGAAAATAGTTCCTTAAAGACTCGAGCAGTTTTAGATGACTTAGGCTAATCCTAGTTCAAATTCAAGTCCCTAAATGTTGAATGGGATTTATTTAAATCTTCTTTCCCTTCATTGTAATTAAATACTTAGTTGAATGGATGTATCTTTAATGTTCTTTCATGTTTTTTCACATGGTTGAATAATATCTTTTTAGATATATTTCATTGATTGTTTTTTATGTAGTTCACCATTGAGAGATTCTAAGTGATATGTCCCTTTTGGTAATATTTTTGCTATTCAAAAAGGACCTTTCCAATCTGGTGACTATTTACCAAATTTAGGATCTTTCAAACCCAATGATAATATAGTTTTCCAAACCAGATCACCTTCTGCAAAACTTTTATTTCTCACTTTCTTGTTAAAAGCCTTATCGATCTTTTTCTTTTAGGCTTGGATATTAGTAAGAGCTTATAATCTATGTTCTTCGAGATTTTCGGACTCTATAGTCATTGCCTCATGAAACTGGTCATTGGGTAAATGATCATGATATGCTACTCTTTGTGATTGAATAGTCATTTCCATAGGCAGCACAACTGCATGACCTTATATTAAATCGAATTGAGTAGTCTGTGTGCTATCTCTTTTTGAGGTTCAAAAAGCCCATAATACTACTAACAATAACTTATTCCACTTTTGAAGGTTATCCTCAATGACCTTCGATAAAGTCATTTTTATTATTTTGTTAGTGGCTTCAGCTTATCTATTTGTTTGAACATAATATGGTGTTAAATTCCATATTCTTGGGCAAACTCTTTGACTTCATTTCCATTAAAAATTGTCCCTTGCTCTATAGTTATTGACTATGATGATCCAAATTGATGGATTGTATGTTCTCTTATAAATTACATAACACTCTTTTGTGTTACATTTTCATAGGAGTTGCTTCATCCGATTTTGTAAAGTAATTTATAGCTACTAAAATAAAATCATGTTGTTGTGATGACGGTGGATGAAATTTTCCTATCAGATCTATTGCCCATCCTCTAAATGGCTAAGGCTTTATAATCGAATGTAATTGCAATATTGGGACTCTTTGGATATGTTCATGTTTTTCGCATCCTTGACATCCTTTAGCATAGGATATACAATCTTTTCTAATAAATGGCCAATTATATCCATATCTTCTAATTAGCCATCTTATTTTTTTCCTGCTTGATGGGCTTCACAAATTCCTCTATGAACCTCAGTCATTACTTTCTTGGCATCAAATTGACTAATACATAAAAGTAATAGCCCACCTAAAACCCTTCAAAAAAAATCACCCTCAATAAGCACATAATTCACCAACCTGAACCTTATGGTTCTATCAACAGTGATTGAAGGATCTTGCAAGAATTTCTTTATCTCACTTTTTCAATCATTTTCGATGGGCTCATTACAAAAGATTTCTATAGTGGTTATCTTATTTTGTAATGACCATTCTTTTTTTTGTATTTTTATCAATCTTTCATCTTCTCCCTTTTGGATTTTAATCCCAGAAGTTAATTGTGCTATTTCATTAGCATCATTATTTTTTAATCTAAATACGTGCTCGAATTAAACTTCTTTAAAGTTCATTACTAGCTTATTTACTTTATTCAAATATTCATTCAAAATGTCATTATGACATGGATAATTATCGCTCACTTGCTGAATCACCAATTGTGAATCTCCAATAACTTTCAAGTGAGTTATTTTAAATTCTAGAGCTATCTCAAGCTCTATCACCAAGGCCTCATACTCTACTTGGTTGTTCGAAAGAACCTGCTCTTCATTCAATTGAAAAGTAAACTGATATCTTTTTTCATTAGGAGCAACAATAACTACACCTGCTAACAATAACTACACTTGCTTCTACTCCTTGATCAGTTTTTAATCCATCGAACATGAGCTTCCAGCTTTGAACTGCTACACAATTTAGGTCACACGAATCGTTTTCTATTTTCCTTAAGAATATGTTTGGATGATCTGCTAAGAAATTAACGAATACATGTTCTTTAACAGCCTTTTGAGGCACATATACAAAGTTGTACTCTATTAAGGACAAGGCCCACTTCCCTTGTCTTTCTCTTAAGATAGGTTTAGCTAGCATATGTTTAATGATGTCAGTTTGTGCAATGATGTGTACCGTTGAAGGCAACAAATAATGCTTTAACTTTATTATAGAAAAATACAATGCTAAACACAACTTTCCTATAGAGGTATATTTTGCTTCAACATCGTTTAACCTTCTATTTACATAATAAACTGCTTGTTCATGTTCTTATTCATTATTTTGTATTAATAAACTTCTTATCGACTTGTCATTTGCAGAGATACATAATTTTAAAGGCTTACTTGGAGTAGGAGGTATCAAAACAGGAGATTTGGTTAAATATCTTTTCAATCTTTCGAAAGCTTCTTGATGTTCTTTTTTCCATTTATATTCATCTCCTTCCTTCAATTTGAGTAATGGAGATAACGTCGTCGTTTTTCCTACTAGGTTTGTTATGAATCTTCTTAGAAAATTTACATATCCTAGAAAACGTTGGAGTTCCTTTTTCGTCGATGGTTGCTTAGCTTCCATAATAGCTTTAGTTTTGTTTTCATTGACTTCTATCCCTCTTTTATGTACTAGGAAAGCCAAGAAGTTGCCTGCTGATACTCCGAAGGATTCATTTTAAGTTGATGATATCTCATTCTTTCGAATACCTTTCGAAAACATCCGAAATGTTCTTCTTATTGATTAGATTTGATTACAATATCATCTATGTATACCTCAATTATTTTTTCCTATAAAGTCGTCGAATATGGTATTCATTACTCTTTGATATGTTGTCTCAGCATTTTTTAGTCCAAAAGGCATTACTACCCACTCATATGTGCCTAGGACACCTAAACACCTAAATGTTATTTTATGAGCATCTTGTGGAGTAATAAAAATTTGATTATACCCTACATGCCCATCCATAAACGATAAAATCTCGTTATTAGCTGCTGAATCAACTAATAAGTCAACAACTAGCATAGGATATTCGTCTTTAAGACTTGTTGTATTAAGATTTCTATAATCTATGCAAACTCTTAATTTTTCATTCTTTTTCATTACCGATGCTACATTAAACAACCATTCAACATACCTGGTTGTTCTGATAAATTTAGCTTTCAAGAGCCTTACGATTTTTTCTTTAATTAGAAAAATAATTGCATTATTCATTCTCCTAAATGGTTGCTTATGAGGTAAAAAGTTCAATTTGATAGGCAATCTATGCTCTACAAGATTCATATCTAAACTTGACATTTTGTCATAACTCCATGCAAAGCAATCTTTAATTCATTTATCAAACTTACAAGTTTATTTTTCATTACATGATTCAGATTCGAAGTTGCAAAGGTAGGTCTGGAATCTTTACTAGATCATAAATTGACATTTTCTAACATAGCCTTGCACAATCTTTTGAATCATCTTCATCTACACACTCTGTCCAACTACATGAACAATTTCCTTCCAACTTGCGTTCGAGAAAAAAACATATAAAGTCTTTCAAAAGTAGACTTTACTGCTTTCTCTTCTTTTGTCAACTTGTTCTATGACTTTCAATACTTTAACATTTTACTATTCATCAACCCTATCGAACTTTCTTGTAGGCTTTTTTATGATATTAGGCCTAGAAAAATCTTGACTTGCTTCTTTGAACCCCTCTTTGACTACCTGAAAAATATGTTCTCCCGACAGATTTGAAGTACCTACTATTTCAACGACCATCGAATCCCTTTCAGTTTCATATAATGGAGCTTCCACATTATGTGCATCAACTTTAAATAAATTTTGATCAGCCCAGCATATTTTCATTTCTTTCTGACCTCCATCATCTTCTTGCTTCAAAAAGATCAAAGCTTAGTGTAGGAAGAATGGAACACATCCATTCGAATGTATCAAGTCTCGACCTATGAGCATGTTATAATTGAATGATGAATCAACCACAAAAAACGTAGCAATCATCTTCTTTTTTCCAATGCTTAGCGACAATGCAAAAACACCATGTATAGATGACGTTCCTCTAGCAAAATTGCTTACTTAACTTCAGTAGCAATTAAATTTTTTACTCATTTCTCTAAAAATTCTAACATTCTCGATGGCAATATATTAACCACCGCTCCATTATTTATGAGAACTTTGTCAATTACCTTTCCATTGATTGTTGTTGTCACATATAAAGGTCTTAAATGCCTTATCAATGCCATCTCGAAAGTTTGCATCACTACTTGTGATTTCCCTGTTACATCATTTCGAATCTCTAAAGATTGTGATAAAGGCATTTCCACTTCACCTTTCTCTATCTTCACTGCTGCTTTTGAATGATCTTTGACATTTCCACCGAGACCATCAGGCTGGTTTGGTTTCGCCTAGAACCTTTTTGGTAAAATTAACATCATATTATAGTCCACGTTTGGCAAAACTGATCCAAACTGAATTGCTTCTAATCTCTTTCTAAAATTCCTTAAATCTGATCTATTCAGGCTTTGGTCCTTGTCTTTGTTTTTAATCATTTCTTGATCTTCCTCCATGTCTAATACCTTACTTGACTTATCCTCTGACAAGAGTAACTTATTGACTTCATCTAGCTTCCTTGCCAAGACAGCCTTCGAAGTGTACTTTTGCTCCCCAGTCTGTTCATTCGATTGACTTTTACTTTCCTATTTAATTGGCTTCAATCCTTCCCTTGTCCATACCATGTTTGGTGCATGTCGATAAGGAGAAGGTGGACTTCTTCGATAATCCTGGTGCATGTCTGGCAATATTCTAGTAGCAAACTTTTTTTGTAGTCTGCATTTTTTAGAAGTAGTAGCCGACGTATACCATCCCTCTGAAGAAGGAAACTTCTAATGTTTCAATCTGTCCCATTGATCAATTAGTGAGATAGAAGGTCTCGCCATTCTTCTTTGAGGTCCTTCAAAATGTCTTACCTGTCGATCTTTGAAAGGCATATTCTTTCGAAATCCCGGCCATAGTGCTGGTGTAGCCATACAATGTGGCCCATTGATTAGCCTTCTTCCATGGTATTTAATTTCTTGAGTTGCTGGCAAACATGGGATCACTAGGTCTCCATTCAACAGAAATTGCTCATCATTTAGCCCGTATATCTGTACTTCACAAGGATCAAAATTTTTTGAATCTGGTCCTACGTAAATCAGCTTAGCCCCTACATAAGTCTGTAAATCTCCTCTTCTCATTGTATTGAAGCGCAATACTGCTTCCAAGAAACATGTTTTCATCTCTTTTTTCTGTTATCTCTCTCTTAGCCTCTTGTACTGCTCTTTGACATCTGATACAAATAAATTTTTGACCTCCAGCATCTTACACCTTGGACTTGCCTTTGTTAAGCTTAGCAATTTCTTCTCGAGTAATTACTCTTGATAACTTCCTCATGACCTTTCCAAGGTCAGCTGATATCATATTTAAATTGAGCATATCAGGAAATGGATCACAGTCAACCTCCATGATATCATTTCCTTTAGCATATTGCAATATCTCCTTTTGAATCAAATCCTGTATGATATTTCGAAATGTAATGCAATTATTAGTAGAATGCCTAAAAGAATTATTCCATTTATAATATTCTTTATCCTTTCTTTCTCTTTTATGTGGGATCGAATGGTCATTTGTTAAAGTAATGAACCTTTCCCTTATTGACTCATCGAACTGCTCATCTGCCTTAAATAAGTCAAATGAATATTGACATAGAGTCGAAAATTGGTTCCTTTTATTTAATTGTGTAGATTGTAAACTCAATGATTTCTCTATTTTCTGTAACGTATCACATATGATTAGAGTCTTACCAACAACTTGAGCTATATCTACTTCTATATCTCCTTTAACCTCTTGATAATAAGTCCCAAGAGAAGTTGACTTTCGATGCATTTTTTCTTTTAATAAGCCCTCGTATTTAGTAGCCCTTGAGGCTAATTCAAATAAATCTTTAAACTCTATTCCTTCAAACTTGTTTCTTAGTTCAAAATTTAAACCATTTTGAGCTACTCTTACCAATTCAATTTTTGGTAAGAAAACATTGCATCTATTCCTCAGCCTTTTAAACTTACTAAGAAACTACTTAGCAAACTCTTTCGAATGTTGTTTTAATTTATCCAGGTCTGCCATAGTTACTTTAGGTTCAATCCTGAAGAATTGAGTATAGAATTGATCTTTCATTTCCTGCCAATTCTACACTGAATTGGCTGATAGATTTATAAACCATGTAAATGCGACTTTAGTCAAAGAATGTGAAAATAGCTTCATTTTAAGAAAATGATTATTTTCTACTTCTCCATATTGTAAGGTGAATTCACCTATATGCTCAATAGTTGATTGGTTTTCTTCTCTTGAAAACAAAGTGAATTCAGAAATTTTATAATTTGTAGGGAAGCCTAAATTATCAACCCAATAAGGATAAGGCTTTCAAAATATGGTCCCTCAGCTCTTCAAAGAGCTGGTCCATAGAGATCTTGAACAATCTCTATAATTTAATCCCTATTAACTATAAATTGTTGACCCATTATAGGGTTAACGTTCACAGGTTGACCCATCAAATAGTTAACATTCATAGGTTATTCAACCTGTGGAATAGGTTGATCAACCTTAAATGGATCCACAATTGGTGGATTAGGATAAATAGGTTCCACAACGGGTGGTACTAAATAAGTTTCTATTGAAGGTTTGTTAGCATTCAAAGGCCTATAACTTCGTGGTCCTTAACCTCGGGGATTCCTAGGTTCGAAAGAAGGATTATAATACGAAACAAAGCCTTAGAAAATTCTAGGTTCATAAACGGGATTATAACATGCATGTTGCTGAGAATAACCACCACTAGGACCTGTCGATCGTCCTTGATTTTCAACATGCATTCTTTCCAAAGGCATACTGACATTTGTCACTTCATTTGATGTGAAATTTGAAGATATTGTAACTATTTCAGGCCCAATGATGACTTTCTTCATTGCCATCACAAATTCTTACTCATCAACGTTTGGATTGCTGAAAACTTTGAATATCTTCTGTTGTACAAAAAGCCCTTCTAGGCTTTTCATTTGACCATTTGGACCACCTGATTGGTCCATTTTATTAATTATATTTGCCCCATTGGTAACTTCTGTAGAAGTTACTCGTTCTTGTACCGCTTTATCTTTGCGAGTTTGAACCACCATATTGTCTTTTAACTCAGTAAAGTGTCCCACCGGGTGTGCCAAAAATTTGTTAATCAAATTAACGATTTAATCTCCTTCGAAAGGAAAATTCTTTGAAAGGCTCAAGCGATTGTGCGCGCAAGACCCTTTGCCGTGTTTCTGGACTTCACCAGAAAGAAATAGTAAACAAAAATAAAATTAATAAAAAAAATTTATTACTTCGATAAAAACTATGATCGAGTACAAAGATTGCAAACTATTCCTATGAACTGAAATGACTAAAAAAAAAATTACAAGGAAAAGGAAATTACAAAGAAAAATACGAAAAGAATAAAATTACAAGATAAAATAAAAGATAGTAAGTTTGTCGGAGTGTGAAAAGTACCTTAATTGTGTCCGTGCTTAGTCTTTTACAGACTGGTCAGTAACTACTTATAATTGCCTTCTAACCGTCTTCATCATGGGTCATTTCTTATTGATTTGAATAATGTGTAGTTCGTTATGGGTCCACTCTGTTAGTAGGTAATTATAAACAATCTCCACGATCTTGTAACTACTATCTCCATGATCTTGTAACTGCTTCACAACTTAGTGTGATTTTTTTGCCTTTGAGAACAAATAATTTCGATAGCGACACGTGTCCTCTTGAAAAGATTATTAATTTGTGACACATGTCCATCACATATATTATTTTTAACCGCTCCTTCGATTTCGATAAGAGAACTAGTCTATTACTAATTGACAGCATCAGTTTCAATAAAGAATTAAAATTTGACGGCCTTTCACCTAAATCCTTATTTTCTTTTTACTAAGAGTTTGATAACATCAATGAGTCTCTATAATACTCATTAGCCATTAATTCCTGGCATGCATTATCCTTAATTCATTTTTTACAAATATCAATAAGTATTTTTACTATAAATGAACCATTTTACTTCTTGGCTATGTATCTATTAATTTGAACCCTTTATTCGATGGGTCATTAATTTTTGTTGAAATAACTTAAAAAATGTGATATAAACAGTAGGTGATGAATGTTGGGATTGACTTCATATGAATTATGTATCTTTTCTCTTTGATTACAAATGGGTTTTCCATTGTTTTTCAATCTAAGCACCGATTTCGAATATATATATATATATCTTTTATTACCATACTACCAAGAACCAACCATTATAGCGAAATGGGAAGAAGAGAAACAGAGAGAATAGAAAATTAGAGATCGAAAGAAGAGGAAACGTGAGACAGAGATAGAGGAGAAAAGTTAGGTCTCGAGTCACCGGCGTCTTCCCTGATCCCTAAACAATTCAGCGACAAAAGAATTCGGTGAAGCTTCGGATTCTTCTCTCCGAGGACGGGAAACTCGCCGAAAAATTCATTTCCAGGAACGATAATGTTCACCAAGGTCAAAATGTTGGCTAATGAACAGGGAATGGAGCCAGAGGAGCGATTGAAATTGACGGCGAGGGTCTGGAGGTTGGGAAGATTGGTGCCATGGATGTTGTTGCAAAAAGTGTGGCGTTCGGAGAGAGAAGAGAAATTAAAACTGTCGGTGGAAAATGACGCCAGAGAGGCAGTTGTAGACGAGAAAGGACAAAAGTTAGGGCTCTTCCCTCTCACTCTCTCTTGCCGTCCATGCCCCTTTCTTTTTAATTAATTGTATAGGTAAAATAGTAATTTATTATTTTAAATTAATTCTATTTACTTAACAAATAAGGAGCTTAGTGTTATTTTAAAAAAAAATTTAAAAATTCTTGTGTTTTTAATTAATTTCAGGTGAGATCAATGTAATTTACCTTAAAAAATATATATATAAAAATATAAGAGTGCTAAAAATATTTTTACATTTTAGAGCTTAAAGTTTGTTTGTACTATGTTATATTCCTAAATAATATATAAAAAAAATATAAAAATAATAATAGAACTTATACTTTTTAGTGGGCCGGTCTTGTGACCCCATACGTCATTAATTACGCCTCCGCTACCATGCAATAACTATTTTTCTCTAATGTATGATTATTTTCTTAAATACACTATCTCCACATTAAAACAAAATAAAATAAATAACATTATGAATGTAGGACACTGCACTCGCACTTTTGAGATAAACAAGGAATTTTCTATCATATAGTAGCCAATATTAATATAAGAAAGGAAAATAATAAGTATAATTTAGTGAACGGGGAATAATGTCGAAATCTATATATTAATATTAATACAAGATATATATAGATATTTGTAAATAGTATATTAATATAAGTAAAACATATATTTGAGACCACTTGACATTGTCCATTTTTTTGAGTAATTATTTGGTGCTCTCGAAGTATTAGTTATTTCACGAAGTACTCACATCTAATATTGTATCGACAAAATTTACAATGAGAACATGTTGATTTATTTTTGTTAGATATTTAAGAGACAAAAAGTGACTTACATGGTGAAAATTACGATAATCTATTTATCGAGAATATTATTTGGTATCGCCTAGGTGATATTTCGGAAGTACCTAATAATTTTTAAAAAAATAATTTTTTGATTTTTGAGAAAAAATAAATTAGTAGTCATATTTGGTGGACTTGTTTAGAAATAAGTTCTAACTACATTTTGACTATTCTATAAAGTCTTATTTTTTAAATATAAAATTACTTTAGGCAAATACACCCTTATATGAATCATTAATAGATATATAGATACAGATGAAGCAACAAGAAACAATTGGCATCAATGGCTTTTTCTTCTTCTTCTTCTTGAGAGAAAGTTGTCATTTGGGCACTATGTCACCTTTCGCAACCATTAATTTTATCGGTGATGGCGAATTTGACGCAAAAGTGATGTGTCTCTTCTTTTGGAACTCGACTCCTCCTTTAATTACCGATCTAGTTGTTGTCTGGGATTTCGTGACTTCGAATTCTGTGTAATACTTTTCCACGAACTTCAAGTCTTCATCATCAATCTTCGCCGCCACCACTGCTATTGTCATCGATTTTGTCATTTTCGATCGGTTCTTGTTGCTTCAGTTATGGGATCTAGGTAAGAAAATGAGACATTTCACAATGTCTCATTTCTTGTCACATGAGATATTTTTTCAAAACCAATGACATTTTATTTTATTACATTTCATGGATGAATGAGTTATTATTTGTTGAATGGCCCAATTCACTTTGACAAAATAAAATAATATTTATTAGTGAAGGATTATAATCGAGTTGCTTTTTATGTAATTCTTGAAATGTTTTATTTTATATAAAATGAGATATTATAAAATATCTTATTTTTCTACTTAGAAATTATTTTATTTTTTGTAATAAATGTCTCATTATTATAATTACCCAAAAAGAGATTGTGAAGGAGAGAGTTGTGGTTGTGATAGTACCAAGACCAGTGAGGGTGAGACGGGTGGGTGTGATTGGTGAAAGTAAAAATATTATTGATAGTAGCGACGATGTGATCGATGGTGTGATCGGTCGTAGTGGTAACAATGCCATAATTGGTTGTGTTAAAGGAACTATTGGTGCTGGCAATGATGATTGGATGACGGGCAGCGCTGAAGAAATGGTTGATGGTGGCGGTGGTAATAAAATAATAAGTAATAGAAACGCGATACAATTTGAGATAATTTCAATTGATCCCGTCCAAAGGTAATTTCAAATTAAAAAAATAAATTTAATAAAATATTAATCTTTAAATTGGACTTACTCTAAAATAAGTTTTCTAAATGAAATTTAATGTCTTCTCCCGTTTTTTAAAAAAAAAAGTATACCAAAGATTCCATTCTGACCCATGACTGTCACCGCCGCGAATCTTCAAAATAATATATGGTGGGATGAATCTTTGTCCTCTAACTTACGGAAAAGAGAAATTTTTAGGTGCCTTGAGGGTATCACCGTGGCATCCACTGGTGGTACCCTCAGCCAATAGCATCATGCCAACTGTCCACAAAATGTCTCTCTCTTAACTCCGTCACCTTCCGTCAACTCTCTCTCTCTCTCTCTCTCTCTCTCCTCTCTCTCTCTCATATTTTTACTGCCAATTGCTCTCTCTCAGGTTTTATTCTCTCACCTCTTTCTCCCGCCTCCTTTTTTATTTTTTATTTTTTATTTTTTTTACCGCTTTTTTTATCTTGAAACTTTATCATTTATTTTCTTGATAAAATAAAAAAAATTGGTACTTGTTTGGAATGTAACAAAAGTAAAAAATAAAAAAACAAAAGTAACTCAGTTTTCGAACTCCACCTGTGATATAATAAATAAAAAAATAAACTTGGAACTTTATCTTTCATTTTATTGATAAAGTTAAAAATAAAAATTGTATAACTTTATGCCTACGAAAAAAAAAAGTAATTATACTTTCAAAAATAAAAAGTTGTATTGTCATTCTAAATATTACAACTTAAAAGAAAAAATTAAAGATATATTAAAAATTTTAATAAAAATGAAAAAAAAATAATAATTCAAAAAAATATTCCAAACAATTAAATTTTTTTCTTAAAAAAATAAATCTTAAAAAAGCTTAATTTTTTAAACATCCCAAACAAAACCCAACCCCACTTTGTAAATTAATAACATTCCAAACAAGTACCAATTTTTTTTAATTTTATCAAGAAAATAAATGATAAAACTTCAAGATAAAAAAAAAGAGGTAAAATATGGGATTTGTTATTTTAACACAAGGAAAAAAATTGATATTAAAGATATATAACTCGTTTGGTAATTTTTATATTTTTTATTTTTAATTTTTTTATAAATTATAAACAAAAAATTATTAACAATTTTTAAATTTTACTAAATTCATATAAACAAAAAATGTGTTTTTATTATATCTATTTTACTCCATCATTTTCGATCACTACTTTTGGTCAATTCCTCTAACTATCACTTCCAATCATCACATATGGTTACTGTCTACGACCACTACCTCTAATCACCATTTTCGACTATCATCACTCAAATACCTCTTACTATTAACGCCAGTTAACATTTTCGGTTAGTATGTCCAACCACCACTTTCAATAATTACTTTCGACCACAACGTTCGTCCACAACTTCTAATCACCACTTTTCACATATTTAAGAACTAAATAAGTTTTTGTTTTTATTTTTTTTATAAAAATAAAAATAAATATATTTTTTATTTATTACAAAAAATAAAAAATTATTAAGGTTACCGAACACCACATAATATTTTACATTTCTAATGAGGAGAAAAAACTATAGCTTCGATTGTAATATCTTTAAATAAAGTCAACTGTAGTCTCAATTTTTTTTTATAAAAAATATGTTATTATTTTAAATATTATTATTTAAAAGTAAAAAATAAAAATATATTAAATATTTTAACAAAAAAAGAAAAAAAACTATTGTAAATAAATTATTCCTAATATTTAATATTTTTTCACTCTCTTTTGTTTAAAAGTTAAATCTTTTAAAATTCAAATTTTTTACACATCCTAAATAGGGGTTAAAGCATTCTTTGGCAATTTTGTTTTAAGTGAGAGCTTTTTATTTTTTTAATTACATGCCAAATAAGTATTAAAAAAAAACACTCATTAATTGTGGTTACTACTTCATATGAAAAGACTGTGTTTAATATTATAAATAGTTAACATTTTTAGCTTAAAATAACTATAAATTCTACATAAAAAAGGCAAAACAATATTTTAAAATCATTAACCAAATAAGCTCTAATACTTCTAATTAAAGTCTTATTATTGCAATTGGTAAATTGCAAATTACAAGTAATAAGTAACGTTGCTTTTCTTCCCTACAACTCCTAGCCCTTTTTTTTTTCCTTCTTTTTCTTATGATCCCATAGGATCCGTTTCCAGTCCATCCCTATCCAACTGCCTTAAATCACCTCTTTAACACGTAATAATTAAATCCCTCCTTAATCATGTGGTAGAGAGAAATTAAGTTTCCTTCATGAGAGATGGAAATCATGGACCCGGAACAGAGGATCCCATCCCATCCCGTTTAGAACACGGGCGAACCCGACGGCGAACAATTCACCAGGTTCATTATCGTGTTCCAGTAATTCTTGTTCTCTTCGAAGTCGCCGCAGCAAGTTCCGGCGACGTTACCGGAGTTTACGCCGGCGGTGGGCTGGTACAGTTCGTGGGAATTCTCGAGCAGAAGATCCGTCAGCCCTTCCATGAAGTTCGGAAGCAGCATATTGGCGTTCGCCGTCTTCTCCGCCGCAACGTTGTAGAGATCGTCGCCGGAGCCGGAAAACGCCATTTCCTGAAACTGCATCGCGTTGTCCATTATCTCTTTCAGCTCCGAGAAGTGGTTCTGTTTTCCCAGCTCGTGAGCCTCTATTTTCATGGCGGCCATGGCTTCGCACCCTCCGGCGCCGGAGACGTTGACGTTGACGTATTCGTTGGGAAATAATCCGGTGCTGTTCGAGATCGGAAACTGGGTTTTGCAGAAGTTGAACGGCGATGTAGGGGACTCGAGATTGCCGGCGGCGGAGAAAATACAGCCGGAAATAGAATTGTCTTTTGGCGCCCTTAGCCATGCACCTTGCCACGCCGTTAACACGTCGAGACACAGCGGCGGTGGAAGCGGAGTAAAAGGCGGCGGAGCTGAACCCGAAGCCGAAGCTGGTTTGTTGAGGAGCTGAGCTGAAGCGGAGGAGGAGCCGAGGATGGGTTGGAAAGGGTTGGTAGAGACCTGGAGTTTGGACTCTCGGACGAGTCTGGCTTCGGCTTCGAGCCGGGCGCTCTCCCACTGAGCCATGTGGCTGAGGTTGGCGGCGTCCTTCATCTGGCCTGGGCCGAGCGCGTCGCTCTTCGGCTTGTGAGTCACTGGGTCGATTCCCATCTTTGTTAGTCTTTTCTTGAGGTGGGTGTTCCAGTGATTTTTGATCTCATTGTCAGTTCTCTTAGGCAAGTGAGTTGCTATGGCTGACCATCTACATCAAAATTACCAAATTATCCACATTAATTTTTTACTTTTTTAAATTTAAAAAAAATTAAAACTTACACTCATTTAGATTAATATTAAATATATATATAAAAATATAAAAAAAATCATATAAAAAAGTTAAACTAAAAGCATGCAAATCCGCAATATGTTTTACTTTTCGATAATGTCACAAGAGTGTTAATTAGTAATTAACAATCACATTGGCAAGTCTTTTGTTTGACATATTAATATGAATCAAGACAAAATATACTCAAAACTTACACTAAATACATGATACTAATTCTCTTACAAAAGTATCAGAATTGTAGGACTAAATTAATTTATCCATATCATATTGCATTCTAGAAAATGTTAACTACTCATAATAGTTATAAATAAAAGTACTTATTATTTACAATGAATGGTCCTAGACTAAATTATTTGCATAAAATGATGTCACATAGTTGTGCGTACGATTCTAAAATAAAGGATCTATTAAAATGATTTTTTATATTAATAATTTTTCTTAACAAGTTCTACATATAAACCATTCCTATTATAATAGTGATCGAAATCCATTCTAAAGAGTTGAAAAAAATGGTGCAAAACCCATTCTAAAGAGGTGAAAATAAAAAAAATGGTGCAAAACCCATTCCAAAGAGTTGAAAAAAATGGTGCAAATAGGCATCACTCGACAATGTAAAGTATTAATCACTAATTGTTTTCGTCTCTTATTATTAGATAAATATTGACAAAAAGGTGATTAACTCTATTTATAAGTCGATCACATTGAAATTAGCTACTAAACGACAAATAGTCTTTTTGCCAGAGATGAGAGCAGAAAAATTCTGAGATCATTGTTGTCTTGCTGAACAAAATTTAGATAAGTTAGATTCGTTAAATTTATACTGTCACTTCTTTATATATATAAATGCATTCTAAAATTTATTTTTCGTATTCAGAATTATATACGACACGCTTTCCAATAAAACTAAAATAGAAATTTTGAATCTCAAGGTTTCCTAAATTATTATTGACTTTGGTTTTTTTTTTTCTCTTTTTTTTTCTCACACCTATTTCCGAGAAGAGCGTGGAGCTGGATGATGGTTTGTTCTTCCTGAATGCTGAACTTTCCTCTCTTGATATCAGGTCTCAGATAATTTGTCCACCTCAGTCTACAGCTCTTCCCACATCTCTGGAGCCCTGTTCAACCACACCACCACCAATTTTACTACCAGATTCATACTATATATATACATATATATATATATATACATATGGTTGTAAATATTTAGTGTCACGTATCTTTAATACATAATGACATTTTAAACATTCGATATCGATAATGATCATATGCCAGTAGGTATTGTTTGAGTTCAGCCGTTTTATTACCATCTCATTGATACTAATCGCAAATTTGAACTTAACGTCACAAAATTTGAGATTTTGATATTCACTAATATATCAATCGCTGACATATTCTTCGATATCAACCCATACATAACTGTCTCTTTACAATACCACCATTTAGAGAGCCAGGTATGATGTCGTGAGAATATATATATAAAAATGAAATTACCTGCTTTAGCGGGCAAGGCACGCCAGCTTCCATGGCCATGTTCTTCAATGTAAGCCAAAAGCTTGTTGTCTTCTTCAGGTGTCCATGGCCCTTTCTTCAAACCCACTTTCTCACAGCAAGGTGACCTTCCCATTTTTAGATCAACACAAAGTGTATATACTCTCGTTCTGTATATATCTGTAGATATAGATATATATAGAGATAGATATATACTTCTACCCGAAACCCTCGGAGCTATTCTCTACTATATTGCTCGCCTGGTTCGAAAATGGAAAGACAATATTCTTCCAGAGAGTGAGACAGAGAAAGATAGATAGTACTGAGATTGGTGTGTGTGTCTGTGTGTGGGAGAGAAAGAAATAGAAATCTGTTGCGGGCAGAGAGAGAGAGAGAGAGAGAGAGAGAGAGAGAATGGCGAAGTAAGAAAAAACTGGAGAGAGATGAGGTTAGTGATGGGGTAAGTCAGAATTTATAAGGATGAATAATTAAATATATTATGCTGGCAGGTACATCAAAAACTTTAAGACCGTTGGAGTATTATGGAGCTATTATACTCGCTCTGAATTAAATTATATTACGCTGGCAGGTACATCAAAAATTTTAGGTTAGACTATTTTGATGTAAAATATTTTATAATAAAATATATTTTTTATATAAAATTATTTTGTAAAAAATAGAAAAAGAATTTCAGTATTTGAATAATACTTGAAAAAATATGAATTTCTAAAGTAAAATATTTTTAAACCAAACTATGTTATTAACACTATCGCTGTCTCTGTCGTTGTCGTCGCAACTACTGCAATTGCCACTATTGTCACCATAACCACAATCACTACCATCACCATTACTATTATTACCATCGTCGTCGCCACTATCACCGCTACTACCACACCCCTTATCACGTCGCCATCTTCACCACCAACACAAGCACTTCCACTAATACCACCACCACCGATGCCACCTCTACTAGACTACCATTTCCATGCTTCTTTCCATTTGCACCGTTGTCACCGTCGACGTCCACAACTGCTAGCGTTGTCGTCACAATCACCACCATTACTACCACTGTCACCGCAACATCCCAACTACTACCACTGTCGTCGTTATCATCAATACCACCATTATTGTCATCACCACCTCCAGCACCGCTCTCATTGCCACCTCCTCTTCCTCCTCCATAACTAGTACCATCGCTACTATCACAAATGCCGCTACCACCACCTCCATTGCTACTCCAATGATATCACTATCACCAATGCTGTAACTACCTCTACCATTGCTAATACATAAAATATCTTACATCATTTTTTTTTGTGTGAATCATTTTTTTTCCTTGTTGATGATGTAAATTATTTTACTAAAAAAATATTTTATGCTGTTTTTATCAACAATCACATAAAAATAAGTAAAATATAAACATTGAAACAAACGAAGCCCTAGTTTTTAATTATTATTAGTGATTTTTAATATGATTTATTATTGTTTGTTAGTAATTAGTTTGATTGTTATATGAAAATGTGTTGTCTAATAGTTAAAATATAGGGTACTACTCTAGAAATATATATATTTTTAACTTACTACACTAGAAATATTTAATAATGAATGAACGTTTTAGGTAATACGGTTTCTTTTCTTTTATAAAGTAGAAGAGAAAGAAAGAAAAAACAAAGAATGGAGAAAAAAAGGAAGAGAGTTTTGTTGTAATTTATAAATCGGTATATAATTTTTATATAGATAGAGAAGTAAATAAATGAGCAGTTTGATCTAACTAACTAATGCTCACTGAACAGTCGATAGTAGATAAATAATGTTAAAAGATTTAAAATTCTAGTATATATTTTTATATTTATATATTTTACAAATTCTATATCTATTTTACCGATATTGATATATTATTTACATATTTTTTCACTATTCATTTGACGATACTATAAACAAAACCTTAAGCTTGCGTTCGCGGTAGTTTTTTCATATAAACTTTTTTGTATTTATTAGAAAAATTAACATTATTTCAAAAGAACACACTTTATAAATTCCTTTTGTCATGACTAATTAGAAAAGAAAGAATTTAATCAACAAAAAAATGCTCAAATAAAATTTTAATTAGGCTTCTAGCATATATTTTGACTTTAGTGAACTTTTTATCTTTAGTTTGACCGACCGTACTTTTTAGATACATTTCTTCAAGAGAATCCAAAATTAACATAGAGAAGTTAAACCAAAAATACGAAAGAAGAGTTCAAAAAGATTACAAAAACTTCAAAAAAAAACTAGACCAAACAAGGACTAACTCATAATTGAATGTTCGATTCACTTTTAAAAATTTTAATTTTGAGAAATGATTACAATTTTGTGAAATTAAGTGTGAGCATTGGATTATGTAACATCAATTTTATTATTTTCATTTCATTTGAAAAATATATATTTTAATATTTTTAGCGATTTAATCAATCACAATCACGAATCACAATCAATAAGAAAAACCCACAACACATATATTTTTTACGTAGAAAAACCCAACAGATAAAAAATCACAAGATTACCAAGTTCATGAATCAAGTACTAACCACGAACAATTACATTTCAACTTACAGACTCTTTGATCGACTACTCAATATTCTAGTTCTAAGCTTGTATGACAAATCCTCATTCACCATTCTGCTCATAATTTCTACTGCAACGAATCCTTGTAATAGCTTCTCTAACAAAATTCTCCATCAGAACTTAAAACGCCGTCTAAGCTTTGCTTTCAAACGATCTTCAATATTTTTGACACACGACCCAACCCTTGATATAATATTGAAACCTGGTAATATACTCTGTCCAAGCACAGTTTCATGTGATTTTGTTGATCTATTTATAGATCCAAAACCCCAGGAAGGCATGGCTCTTAATTAATTTAAAACGCCCAGACTCCGCTCGAGCGATCAGTTGGGCGCTTGAGCGGTCAGATGGCCGAGGCTTTTTGTCAATGCTTTGATTACTTGTATGTTAGGCTTGTTTGTGTGTAAACCAACTTGATCTTCAGAAGACTATGTATAAGGATATCTAAATTCTTTTAGAAAGCTAGATATAAACAAATCTTTCTTAGGAATGGCAATGGGCAGGGCGGGGCGAGGCCAATGATTAGTTTTTCCATCCCTGTCCCCTATTTGATCGGGGCAGGAATGGGGGAAAATATCGGAGAAGTAGCATGAAACGGGGTGGGTACGGGGATATTTCGGGTATGATTTTTAAGGTTTAAAAGAATAATATTAATAAAAATTATAAATAATATAATAAATAAAAAATAATAGTTTATGAATTAATATAACTA